>CM040118.1:458435520-458650137 GCA_022559845.1 Amorphophallus konjac
CGCTCGGTGTGGGGACGACGGACCCGGCCGAAAACTCGTACTCCCGGGAAACTTAACACACAATAATTACAGCAATGGGAACATGCCCACTCCACGCAGGGAGGTAAAGGGCTATACAAATGGGCCCGGGAGGACCGAATTCGGGTTGACGGGCAGCTTCGTGTGTTGATTCGGCTACACGCGTGTTCACGACCGTGGGGCCCACGTGCTGTCCGGAAGGGCCGTGTGGGACCCGGTGGTACCCCTGTAGTGGAGACACTTGGAGAAGCGCTCCCCAGGCTGGCGGCACGCTGGTTCGCCGGCCGGAGGCCGGGCGGCTCCGTTCGGCACCGGTCGGAAAAATCGATCAAAAATCTGCCGGTTCTGTATTTCAGCGCGCGCTCCGGCGAGAACGGACGCTGCGATCAGCACCGGTGTCGGAATGCGACGAGATCAGAGCCGTTGGAAAGCTGCTTTGAAGTACTGCAATCTAGTGGCCTTCAGAAAAATTCACCAGATTTGTACTTTGTGTTGGCGAATTTTATATGCTGCTGTTGTACAGTAACCGAAGACTCAGATCTGCAGAGAACTTTCCTATTGATTGCCTTTGACCGTGAAGTAGATATCCGAATTTGAAGATATGTTATTCATCAAGGTTGTAGGAAATCAAACAAGGAAACCAGGATTATTTGTGGATCTGGATTTAGAGGTGGTGGTGATTTGTTCTGATTTTGGAAGTGGAGGGTGGTCGGATCTGGGATCTGACTAAAAACACTGTATCAGAGGAAGAACATGAATTTCTAAAAATAGTTAGAAGGCTGATAAAAAAATTAAGAAAATTTGTGGAGGTAGGGGGTGATGGGCAGAACTCCCAGTAAAATTGGGAGGGTTTGGACAAATCAAAAAGATGGTCGGAGAGGGAGAACTCAGAGATTCTGTCACTGTAGACAGAAACCTGGCAGATCTAGGATGACAGGTTGGACGAAAATGTAAAAATACTAAACGATAGAATTTTGGTGTGAAAATTTAGGTGGATCTTGGGATTCAAGGGTAGAACACACCATAAAAAATTCAGATCAATCCAAGCTCGTGGGTGAGGCAGACAATTCATGGAAGCTGCTGTGATCGGACGAAGATAGAACTGCAGAGGCGGCTCGACGGCGGCACGAACGGCGGCGGCGGCGGCACAGACGATCACCGGAGGTTGAGAGGGGATGATAGAAGGTAGAATCACTCTAAAACTTGAGGTTGGAGGAGAGGAACCGGAGGGAGAGGGGCTGGGTGCGCAATATGCTCCTTGCTTACACATAAAAATTCTGATTTTTCATTGAATTTCTCATGAAAATACAAGCTTATATATGGTTTACATCAAATGCAATGTGGACCCTTAGATCTAGGGAAGAGGATTGAAGGGCTGGGATTGCATTCTAATAACACACAAAAAATATTAAACTAAGGCAAGTGGAATGGGGCGCCCCTTGACCATGTAGTAGAAGGTTGAATGGGGTAGGTGGGATGGGTGTAGAATGTTGACATTCTTAACCCTTTGTCTACCCATGTGGCATATGACTAGTCCAACCTTCTAGATGTCCACCTAGGATGGTTGACCAGCCCCACAAGATGACATGGACCAATGGGAAAGGGCTGAGGGCCCCCTTGCTGGTCCTATTGACAAATTACATAGAAACCCAAACAATCCGTGGGAATGACGCATTGGTTGATAAAGCCGTACAATTGCGCGTATACTTTCCGTGGATATAAAAATAAACTAAAGGATATAAATGTAATATGAAAAGGTACTGGCTCGGTGTCGATTCCCATCAGTGACGCTGCAACTTCTGCTCTAACACATCACAGTGAAGAACTCTTAGGACTGGAGGATGATTTCTTCCTTTGATCTTCAAAGATGTTAAACTATGTATGTGATTTGTATGTATGTGGTGCAGCAATTTTTGAACGTGTGAAATCCTTGTGTACTTTCTTCACACTACTATACAATTAAATGACATGATTTCAGCAAGAGTGTTTTGATGCATAGATTTCAGAGTTATTTTTCTAACTCATCATTAATGACTGATAAAAAGATTACCTTATAAAATCTTGGCTTAAAAACTGACAGTTGGTTTAATGATCAATAGTTGCCATCATCAAAAAGGGGGAGAATGTTGTGTTCTCTGGTTATGATGACGTCGTCCATAATCATTAAGGCTGAACTGATTGATCAGATCCTAAAAGTTAATACGTGTGTGTTAACAGGAGAGACTAAAGTAGACATTGCTTCGAGTCTTGAATACAACAGGTCGAAGCATCAAAGGAAGAGTGTCAACGTTGAAGAACAAATTCTTCATTCATCAGTTTCTGTTTAAAGGTTTTGGACACAAGAGTGTCAAGGTAAGGCAAGCCAACCTCGACGCACCCTTCATGAAGCTAACAAGGTTCAAGCAGCTAACAGATGACCCGACGCGAGAGGATATGAACCACATCGACCTGGCAACATTGTGCCTCGACCTCATCCATTCAGACACAAAGCTCAGTGGTGACAACTAGATCTGCAGAGTAGACAAATACACTAGTAAGGGTGAAAAATAGATCCTAGAGCTAACAAATGAAAAGTAGAAGGAGCTGAAAGAAGGAGTCAAGTTCACAAGAGGACAAAAATATGAACTGTGTATCAAGAGTTTCTATAGCAATCAGGTGGACAACGAAGGGACTCAAACAAAGTGCAAGACAGTAAATGTTGACTGGTCAAAGTCAACACCAGTAAAAGAAGACTCCATCCAAGCTCAACTTTCTGTTGACTAAAGTCAAGAATACCCAGTCAAAGGTCAATGGATAGACTAGTCAGCTACAGTGATCTAGGTCAAAGAATGCAGCTATTGGTGATAAAAGAAGGCAACGACTGCTCATGTAGTAAGAGTGATAAATATGCAATAAGGGTGACAAATGCCACTTTAGTGGTAACAAATACACACCTAGCGGTGACAAATGGCTAAGGCGACGGCCAAGGCATAACTGGAAAAAGGCTAAGGCGATGGCTATTGAACCTAAGGGTGACAAATAGGCTTATGACTGACAAATGGACGATGAGTGTGTAAGGCGGATCTAAAGGGGGGGGGTGAATAGATCAGCCCCTTTTAAAATGACTAGCTAAGAAAATGTAGATAAGGGCAGGCAGTGTCATTTTCTCCCCTTCATCAGCTCCTCCCTCTGCATGCCCTCCGACTATGGTTCGCACTGTGTTGAGTCTTCGAGAGAGGACCGAGGAGGACTGATGCAGGTCATCCTCCTCTACATAACTAAGCCAAGATAGGATTGCAGTTCTTCTGACCCCGACGAGATGCGACGACGTCAATTCCTCCTCTGATGGCCGCCTTTTTCTCCTCTTAAGGTTCTTCCTACATCCTTTCGATGCTACAGGTTTCTCGCTTCACCTCTATGTAAATGTAGGGTTCCATGTGTCTATAAGAAGCCAAGCGATGGTTGCTAGCATCTGCAGAGACGACATTGGGCGACTTTCTTCTTCTTTGCGAGCTCTGTCACCTATGGCTTCGATGGCATCAATTGTATCATCGGTGGCCTCAAACAAGCCACACATTCACTAGTTTGGCCTTCTATCCTTTCTACCTCAATATAGTTTCTCAGTTGCTCTATGATGTTGTCCTTTCCACCCCTTTTACCCCTTGTTTTAAATATATTTGTATGTGACATCTAGATGTGGTTTTATCGATTTTTTCATGTTTTCCATGTTGGATGATCTATTTAGTTTATATGAAGGGTCGTTTATGCACACCAATATAATGCGATTTAATTAAGATGTAGTTTTCATTTCTTAGTCGTAAGGGGTTGTGATTTACCCATGAGGTTGTTTCAAATTACATCTCTAATATACCTAGATTTCATGCCACAATGATGCTTATTTTAGTCGATTTAATGCAGCTTTCATATATATATATATACACTATAAATACATACAACAGTTATGTAGTAGAATGGCTAAAAGGCATCCTAAGCATGAGGTCTCAAGTAAGTGCCTCATGCCTCCACTCTGAATGTAGAATGGCTAAAAGGCATCCTTAGTATGTTGTAGCCTTATGCGGATTTAAATGTATTTACATTTCACTTCTTCATTCTTGTTTTGTTGTTAATGATTATTTTAAATTTATCTATAATTCCATAAATGTATCTTCGCATCTTTAGACTTTGGTTGATGACACTCTATCTTGTGCAAATCTTTTGTGCAGGCTTCTGAAAACCTACTGACATGGAAAAATATAAGTGTTATGTAGTGTGGGTTGGTCGAGCATCTGGTATATATTGTACTTGGCCAGAATGTTATGCTCAAGTTAATGGAGATCCAGGAGCTCAGTATAAGAGATTCTATTCTATGGAGGAGGCAGAACATGCTTATTATGGGGTCTTGACTACATGCAATGACAATTCAACCCCAATGCATGGTTCTAGTGCACTGCAACCATCCAAGTCAATTGATGTCACCCCTCCCCAACTAAGAAACAAGATGCCGATGGAAATCCCCTCAATGTCATGCATCATCATTGTCCTGCTTATGCTATGTGTCTTTATGTTATTTCTAATATTAGTAGGGCTTATCTTCATGCTCATAGTTTATTGTTAGGATCCCTTTGTTTGTTTTAATGAAACATGAATTGTAATTTGGTAACAATGTGTTTGATCAGTAACTTTAGATTTGATGGGCAATACATGCTCTCATTATTCGTCCCTTTATTCATCGTCTTCTGTATGTATAAATTATGATGTAGAATTAAATCAACTACTCATGGAGTTGATTGAGGAAGAAGAGGAAATGTACAATGACATCGGGGATTTTGATGTATCAACTACTTATTTCTATTGGGAAAAAAATGATTACATTGTGCGTAAGCCAAGAGATCATAGTGCATATGCGAGACCGTATACATATGTGAGATCAATTACCTATGTGAGATCAATTATATGGTCGCAACGGCTGTGCATGTGTTTGTTGGCACAAAAAAGAGAGAGAAAGGAATAAAAAAAAGAGTGAAAAGGGGGGCCAAGCCCAATACAAAAAAGAGAAGAAAAGAACAATTTGAATGGGCCAGATGTGAATGGGCCGAATGGGCCGGATGGCCCTTCTACCTTGCCCTTCGATCTATATTGTATATACTGCAAATCATTTGTCACCTTTGTTGGCTATTTGTTTGCCTTAACAACCTATTTGTCACCTCTGTTGGCTATTTGTTAGCCTTAATAACCCATTTGTCACTTCTGTTGGCTATCGCCTAGCCTGGTGCGTTAGAAGACAGGAAGAAAACAACCGTGACGCACACCTCTAGGGGCGTCACAGTATGTAGCGGACGACCTCTAGTGCGTTACGGTTGGGGATGCGTCAGCTCTGACGCTCCCTCACAGGGGCGTCACAAGGCTCTGACGCGCCACCCTGGGTGCGTCACAGCCCTTGACCCCCAACGGTCGAAACTCAACGGTCAAATGCCAACGGTCGGATCGTCACTTGACGGTCCTACCTAGGCGCGTCACAGTGCCCTGGCGGTCTATCGTGGGATCGTCACACCCACGGACCACCCTGTTGGCAAAACATCCCTGTGACGCACCCACCTTGGGGCGTCACAGGCTCTGACGGTCACTGGAAGGACCGTCACACCGACCCGATGGCAAAACGACGTGAAACGCCCAAAAACACCAACCACGCCCCCATGCCTCCATAGGAGAGGGGGAAAACAAGGGGGATGCCCCCTAGGGACCCCTAGCATGCTTCTAAGCCACCAAAACACCGAATCACGGCCTAAAAACATAGATCGGGCGAACTCTCCCCAAATCATGGAAATCCCAAACCCGGCATGAAAACCCATCTCTCGGCCTCACACCGGCCTAGAAACCACCGGAATAAAACGCGGAGAGATAGGGAACGTCACCCTACCTCGATCTCGCCTCGAGGCGTGCCGGATCGTCCACAAATCGTGAAGAATGCTTGAAACTCTCATTCCTCCTCACGCTTCCCACGAATGCCGCACGCCACCGAGATCGTCTCGCCGCCGCCTACGCCGTCACACCGTCGCCCACTGCCGTCTGCAGCCGAAGGGGACGCCACTGCGGTCGTCGTCGGCCGAAGAGAGAGGAAGGGGGGCGCTCACGGTGGGGGAGGAAGAAGAAAGAGGAAGAAGAAGAAAAGGGAAAAAGAAAAGAAAAATAGGGGGGATATTTATAGAAAATCTAAATAATCCAAAAAATACCAAAAAATTAAAAATCACATTTCCGCGATCCTGGAATCGCACCTGTAGCGGACCTAGGGTCACAAGGTTAATCCCACGTCGGATGTTGAGAAAGCAACTGAGTGCTTATAAAGAAGGTCTTCACCTCTTAACCTAAGAGGGCCCTTTTACAGAGACAAAACCCTAGTAGCCCTCCGGCGTGGCGGGGACAATACCACTTGGGGGCACCAAAAAGGTTCATCTCGCATCTACAAAGTGGCGCCGTCTGTGGGAACCCTGAGCTCACGCGCACTCACTTGCCTTCTCAAGGGGGGGCTTGTGTAGCGGACCTAGGGTCACAAGGTTAATCCCACGTCGGATGTTGAGAAAGCAATTGAGTACTTATAAAGAAGGTCTTCACCTCTTAACCTAAGAGGGCCCTTTTACAAGGACAAAATCCTAGTCGCCCTCCGGCGTGGCGGGGACAATACCTCTTGGGGGCACCAAAAAGGTTCATCTCGCATCTACAGCACCGATCGTAGCTGTACCACTCTCGTCTAGGTGAACAACCCGGTTCACCCGCAACGAGATTCTGAAGGATTTGCCGAAACACACACCGGAAATCGGAAAATATGCGCGAAAAAGTCGCGGAAGTACTCCGGGCCTCCGAAACAACTCCGATTGCACCGATCCGAACACGAAAGATGTCCAAAATAAAATTTCTGACACAACAGAGTCAAACACTCCAAGAAAGTAGATCCGGGATCCAAGAAGAAGGATCCGAAAGGTCTGGGATATTACAGCCCTCCTTCCTTAAACAAATTGCATCCTCGAAATTTAAGAACAAAGCTCAGGGGAAGAAGAGGGAACTCACTCGAACAGGTAAGGGAACTGCTAACGCATCTCGTCCTCACGCTCCCAAGAAGCCTCACCACTAGAGTGCCGCTGCCACACCACCTTGACCAAGGGGATGACCTTATTTCGCAGGCGCTGCTCTTGCCTATCCTCAATGCAGACGGGAAACTCTGGGAGAGCAAGATCTGGAGTCACCTCGGGCCAAATAGAATCCTCAAGCACATGAGAGTCATCGGGCATATACTTCGCAACATCGAGACGTGGATCACGTCATGCACCGACGCCAACTCAGGGGGTAACCGCAACCGATAAGCAACCTCACCGATGCGCTCCACAATGTGGAATGGACCGATATAGCGGGGACTCAGCTTCCCACGGCGCCCAAAACGTATCACCCCCTTCATCGGAGAAACTCTCAAGAACACACGATCGCCAATGACGAAAGTGAGGGGTTGCCTCCTCCGGTCGGCATAGCTCTTCTGTCGACTCTGGGCCACCAACATGTTCTGACGAACCAGGCGCATGACATTCACACACTGCTGCACCAACTCCGATCCCGTCAAAACACGCTCACCAACCTTGAACCAATCGAGTGGAGTCCGACACGGACGCCCGTACAACGCCTCATGAGGAGCCATGCCGATGCTCAAATGATAGCTGTTGTTGTAGGCAAACTCCACCAATGGCATATGGTGAAACCAACTCTCTTGCCATTCCAGGCAACAGGATCTCAACATATCCTCCAAAGTCTAGATGGTCCTCTCTGACTGACCATCTAACTAAGGATGGTACGCCGAGCTAAATGCTAACTCCGTGCCAGGAGCTCGCTGGAAACTCCTCTAGAATCTAGAAGTGAAACGCGGATCTCGATCCGACATAATGGAAATGGGAATTCCATGCAAAGGCACGATCTGCTCCACATAAAGATGAGCTAACTTGGTCACGCTCCAGCTGACTTTGACCGGTAACAACCGAGCCACTTTTGTCAGCCTATCCACCAGCAACCAAATACTATTCTGCCCACTCGGAGTCCTCGGCAATCCCACCATGAAATCCGTGGTCACGTAGTCCCACTTCCACGCGGAAAAATCCAAGGGTTGGAGAGTGCCTCCCAGTCGCTGATGCTCCGCCTTCACCTGCTAACAGGTCAGGCACCTGGCCACGAACTCGGCCACATCTCTCTTCATGCCAGGCCGCCAGAACTGCCTCCGCAAGTTCCAATACATCTTCGTCGCACCCGGGTGCACAGTGTACCTGCTCCCATGAGCCTCGCGCAACATCGCACGACGAACCCGCTCCTCGGCTGGGACGTACAGCCTACCACGGAATCTCACGACTCTGTTCTCGCCGAGCTCCACATCAGTCATAGCCAAAATCCGGGGCAACTCAGGGTCTGCATGCTGAGCCTCTATCACCTAACGGCGGATAGCAGGGGTGACAGTCAAGCTCGCTAGCACCGCTAACCCTGGCTCTTGAGGAATCTTGAGCCTGAATGACACTTCGGGCACTTGTTCCCAGAGCCTCTACTTCCTCAACATCAAGGCACTGACCGCGACCTTCCGACTCAACGCATCGGCGACGACATTCATCCTACCCGGCTGATAAGACAGGGTGAAGTCATAATCCTTCATATACTCCATTCAACGTCTCTGTCTGAGGTTAAGGTCCCTCTGGGTGAACACATACCTCAAACTCTGATGGTCAGTAAACACCTCGAACTTCTCACCGTAAAGATAATGCCTCCAGATCTTCAGTGCGAAGATCACAGCCGCCAATTCCAGGTCATGGGTAGGGTAGTTCTCCTCGTGGGGATTCAGCTACTGAGATGCATACGCCACCACTCTACCATGCTGCATCAACACAACACCCAGTCCGACCCCGAAAGCATCTGTACAGACCACAAAACCTCCCGATCGAGAAGGTAAAACCAACACCGGAGCCGAGGTGAGCAATCTCTTCAGTTCCCTGAAACTCTGCTCACACTCCTCAGTCCAGACGAAAGGCACATCCTTTCGCGTAAGTCTGGTCATCGGGGCCGCAATGCGAGAAAAATCCTGAATGAACCTCCGATAATAGCCTGCAAGCCCCAAGAAACTTCGGATCTCCGTCACAGACCTCGGCCTCGGCCACTGCATCACTGCCTCGACCTTGGCGGGGTCCACGGAAATACCATCACCAGAAATCATGTGCCCCAAAAAGTGCACCTCACAAAGCTAGAACTCGCACTTACTGAGCTTTGCATACAACTGGTGATCTCGCAATGTCTGTAGCACCACACCCAAATGGTACGCGTGCTCCTTGGTAGACCATGAATAAACAAGGATGTCGTCCACGAATATGACCACAAAGTGGTCTAAGTACGGATGAAACACCCTCTGCATCAAGTCCATGAAGGCTGCGGGGGCATTGGTGAGCCCGAACAGCATCACCAAGAACTCATAATGCCCGTACCTCTTACTGAACGTAGTCTTCTCCACATCGGACTCGCGAATCCTCAGCTGATAGTAACCAGACCGCAAATCAATCCGTGAGAACACTTGAGCAGACTGAAGCTGGTCGAACAAGTCATCAATCCGCTGTTGGCACTCGAAATATACTCGATGATAATCAAGCCTTAGAGACAAATGATGCGGCCCACTGAAGCTGAGAAGCTGAAGGGGACCAACACATTTAAGCCTTCTCAAGCCGCCAGAGCCCCAGGTCATCTATCACGAATGCTGGGGACGTCACCTGACGAGGATCGAGAGGAACACACCATAAGAGGGCGTTATCTGTAGTCCGATCAAGGATGAATACGCCCTCATCGTCTGACCAAGGATGAGCATACATCCGTCGTCCGATCAAGAACGTGGATGTACCCATCGTCCGATCAAGGACGAGCATGCCCTCATCATCCAACCAAGGACGAGAACCTATCCGTCGTCCGATCAAGGACGAGGATGTGTCTGCCGTCCGACCACGGATGAGTATGTATCCACTGTCCGACTAAGGACATGGACACACTTGGGGGCACGTCGCCTGAATTAAAGATCCTCTCCAGGTGAAAGAATGCCCTCGGCCCCTCAAAACAAAGGATCAAAGGTTCTGTCAGCAGAAGACCCCGATTACCAGGCACGGGTGCGGCTTCTCAGCTTATTGGGCCCGTCAGCGGCTAGATGATCGCCCAGTTGAGGCGAAAACACCCCGGGTGGCATATCACTACCCGTGGGAGCTACCAATGCAAGTCGAGGTGATCCGATCGCACGAACCGTTGTGCCGAGAGCCGTGTCAGCGGAAAACCCACGTGTTCAAGCTGAAGGTACACGAGTTCCAAAAGCGGCCATTTGGCAGCCCGGAAGTCTCGTCTGCATTTTTGCCTATGCTCCGGCGAGAACATAGAGGGATAAAGGATCACAGTGACCCTCGGGGTCAGTCTGGAGCCCGTTGTCGAACCCGTGTCGGGTTAACGCGATCAAATGGCTCGAATCCGGCCCGCTCATCCTAAACCGGCACGCCCCTCAAATCCGGCGCGCCCTTTTGGTCTTGGGCAGCCTTTTAAACATGTGCGCCCTGTTCAGCTCGAATCTGTCGCGCGTGAAATGGCCTTAAACCGGTGCGCTAAACCCCGCGCCGGATTAAGCCTGATCGAGGGATTGCCTATAAAAAGGCCTTATGTTCGAGAACAGAAAAAGAGAGGCAGATAGACAGACAGAAGCAAGAGAAAGAGAGAGAGGAAAGCTTGGAGAGGAAGAAGGTGAGCAGAGAGCCCGTCTGTCCCGATACTCTATTTTCTCTACTGATTCTCTGCTACAAAGTTTCAAGGTGGGTTGGCGAGCTCGTGGCAACTTGTTCTGCTGCTTTCCTCCCCCTTTCTACTAATATCGCTCCACGGAGCAATGTAATCGAAGGGCAAGGGCAATGATATGAGCCCGGGGCATTCCTTGAACCCCCTCTCTCTGATCGTCTATGTTTTCCCCCTTTCTTTCGAGATTGAAATCGGTCTCGGGCGACAACGCCGAGCCGAATGTGCTGTAATACTTTCACCGTGTGATCGAATGAATGAATGAATGAGTGTGTGTCTGTTGCTACCTCCTCTATCTCTTGTGTGTTATTAGTTTGGGCTTTCTACCACCGAATACGCCTCAGGTTCTCGAGGCAACATTAATAATCCCCCTCCCCAGGGCTCTCCCTCTGTCGTATAGATGATGTGAATAAGTCCGTATGTTCGTATGTTCTCTCCCGGCCGGAGGATTGCATGTTAGTGCATCACCCTTCGCCAGTGCATAACCCTTCGCCCCGGGAGGTGGCTCCCTAATGCATCCCCGTTCGCTGTTCGGGGCTAGGAGAATGAACACCTTCGCTGTTATTATCGTGTGTCTGTGTATACTGCAGATGATGTCGAGGTGTTCGACCATTTGCCTCTTCTAGGAGCTCGGTCTGTTGGCTGGCCCTTCTAGTCCTAAGTTCAGTCCACTGGCTCTCTTTTACCATATCCCTTCGATGCATATGTGTGTATGTGGTCGTCGACTGCCCGTCCCCCAATCAAATGTATTCCGACCATACCGTTCTTTAGTAGTATGTCTTCTCGAAGAACTCGCTGCCCGGGGAGGAGAATATTCCCCATCATCTTCAATCATTGTCGAGTAACAGAGTCATATCTTCTAATGATGTGAACCCTATGATTCACCAAGTGAATATCAACAGGGCTAAGCCCGACATCAAATCCACCTTCTTCTTGTGGGAGGGGTGGTGGCTGTGAGAAGATTACCTCTCGTTGGATGGCCCTCGAGGTGACTTCTCGTCTCAGTCGTCCCTTAATTGTCTTTGACTCGTGGAGATGGATACCCCTAGCAGGCTAGCCCTCGGGGTCTTTTCCCTCCAACGAAGTCCGCCGGTCACCGTCTGGCACTCCCGGCCTTAAAGGAGCGTACCCCATCTTGTGGGTTTATCTCCGCTTCGCCCCTGCAACCCCCCAAATCATGGGGAGGTGCTGCCAAAATTTGGACTGATAACTTAGTCTAATTTACAGTTGATATGTTTGGACATGTTTATTGAAGACTATGCTTGAGTAGTAACCTCGCATAAGTCTATAATTGCCTCGATTGCAATGATATTGGGGCCTGAATAAGTCTTCTAATCTTCTAAAATATCAACAAAGTCTTAATAAATCTGCCTGAAGTTCAATCAGAACTCAAATAAACCACAAACCCCTTAATCCGGCGCGGCCCTAATCCGGCGCGCCAACTTCCGGCGTGCCCCCCCTCGCGCCGTTTTAGCACTAGACACATAATCCATTTGGCTTCTTTGAGCCTCTATCCGGCACGCCCAGGGCGCGCCGTATTAGCTTCCATTTGGCCATCACACCGTATTAGCCCAGCTAGCCATCGCGCTGTATTAGTCTCCATTTGGCCACCGCGCCGCTTTAGCTTTCATATCGGTATCGCGCCGTTTTAACATTAGCTAGCTACCGCGCCGTTTTAGGCTAATTATATCTAAACATGCATCAACCTCATATGCATTTAATTGTTGGTGTGTCAGCCCTTGACACTTAATGCTAAAGCCCTAGTTGGCCCAATAAACCTAATTAAATAAAAGAGTAAAAGGGGCTTTTAACACCCCCAGTTGCATCGAATGTCCATTTCAAAAAACATGAGCATGCATCTGCATCAGCATACATTGCCATCTAAGTAACTACGATTGCATCTCTAATCACATGAATAAACCAATTAACAACATGTTGCATCTCACACGGACGGTCAACCAAACAACCGCATCTCACATCATCCAGCTATTGCATTCAGTCAGCACTTCTTATGCCTTCACGTTACCCCCCGAGGCATCCTTTCTTGGCAATTAATCAAGGGTTGTCCTCTATCTAAGAGGACGTAATTAACGTCATAGCATTTATGGTGTGACGGACTCCAGGTCCCGACACGAACATCACAATCGACTGACCAAGTCAGATCGAGCGCATAATAAATTTGTCACTTCGGTGACTGGCACGCCTAATAATAAATAAAAACGAATGAGGATAAAGCTTTAAAAAGATCGTCAGACAAGTCTAGCACGCCCGGTGGGACTAATGTAATAAAATACCCATGGTAAAAATAAACAACCGAAACTGTCTGGCACGCCCGGTGGGACCTGAGTCTCCCTTCATCTCTTTGCCAAGAGAGGATGCCTTTGGGGGTTTCCCCCAAGAATACTGACTGTTTGTCTATTTATCTCAGGTGAACGATGACGACAACTGGACTGACTGGCGTCGGCTTCGGCCCATCAATCGTTGCTGGTCATGCGCAAGGGTACCTGGCGGTGCCCACGGTGTTTGGCAACTTTCCTGCTGCTATTGGCTTCCCTAACTTCTTGGGGTTAGCCTTTGTGGATATGCTGGAGGTGGAACCCTCGGAGCCCATCGAGGGAGCTACAAATAAGATGGAGCCTCTGAAGGCTCGACGCTACCACGACTCGCTCGAGAGTCCAACCTTGGTCGCCTGCTGCCTGGTGCACCATGCCGCCCCTGGGGACCGCCCCAATGCTACTAACAAGTCCGGAGGTCGCCAGCGCAAGCAGGTCTGGAAGAGTACTGCGGTGGTTACCGGATCCCTGTCTCAGTCCGGTAAATCCATGATGGTTGGCCGTGTGCGCGTCTTCCTCAACGGACGCGATGCACGAATAGTCCCGGACCGGGTCGTCCCCGCCGTCCCCGTCCACAACTCATAGCAGGCCCTCACTGGAAAGAGGGCGAAAAGAGAATAAGCCGACCGCTACGGCCAGGAGAAGTTGGCCCCCAGGTCAAAGAAGTTTAAACAGGTGTGGGTCCCCAAGAGGGTCCAACTTGTCCACCAAGCTGCACCTGTCCACTGCCGCCCTGCTCGCGGCGGAGCGGAAGGAAGGAAGGAAAGGGGCCTGGCCCCGAAAGAGGAAGAGGTGGTTGCGGGCCCTCCGCGCCGCGAAAGCTTCCGGGCCTGCACCCGTCAAGCCAACATCCCTGCTGTGGGACGAAGATTTCAGCAACATGCCGATAGGGCTCGACTAGCGTACATCCCTCCTGCTGGAGGTCGACGACTGTCCCCCGTACTACATCAAGAACGGAGTCAAGAAGAGATGACCTACATGGTCAAGAATTACTTCCGGGGGCTAGGCAACCCCTCGCTTGGACAGCAGCGGCTGATGCAGGCAGTCACAGCCAATGAAGACTACTGCCCATCAATGGTAGTTGAAGAAGATGCAGGAGAAAGGATGGTGGTGCCGTCAGTCGATGACAATGGCTATGATGATGGCTTTGAGATCGAAGCCAACGAAACCGCCCCTAGGTGGGAAGAAGAAAGAAGAATCTCTGTGTTTGAGAGGCTAACTTTCCCGGACCAGGCTAAAAGGAGGGTCCATCGACAAAGAAGAAAGATGCAGGTTTTCACCTGCAATATGGCTGGCACATTCAGTCGATATGGGGGACTTCCCGAAGACCCCCGTGAGTTGGCTCAATTGGCCGCGAGGTCGGGGCCGAATACTCGAAGAACAGAAGCCGCAAGGGAGCTCCTGGCGGCAGCTAAAGGAAAACAACCCCTGGTCTACCACCAGTGGAATGATGAAACTACTATTTTAACCGCCAATGTAGTGACGGCGAAGAAGAAGATGACGTCCTCCTCGACATCCTGCCCGAGGGTAGGACTGGGAAGCGACAGAGGCTATCCCCAGCACTGCAACTATGGACTTGTCGGTCCTGATGCTACTACAAAGATACCGGCAAGAAATATACTTGCTGAAGAAACAGCTGATGGAGAAGACTGAACAAACATCAGCTTCCAAGCCACCTGAAGTCTAGGGCGAATCATCCCGGGGAGCGGTCCATCATGTCGACCCTCCACCGCTCTACACTGTGCCTCAGCCGTCAGAGCCGAGCATGGCGACAACTCAGCAACGGCCACCCCAGCTGCTGCCGCTGATGCCTCCGGTGCTCCCTCAAGTGCACCATACACCCCCACTACTACGTCCTCCACAGGCGACCACTCTGGTCACCCCGTACCTACAGCCGGCACACTTCTATCCGGAACCAGTTGACCCCACGGTCATGAACCGGATGATGGTGGAAAGGATGATCGAGCTGAAGCTCACAGAAAGAAGTGAAGGCGACTACGTCGCATTTGATGCCTATCGGTTGCCATACCTGTAACACCATGCTGCCAAGCGGCTTCCCCCAGGGATCAACAAGCCGCCAAAGTTTGACAAGTTCAACGGGAAGGGGTCCCCGAAGGAACACGTCACATATTATATGACCGTCATGGGTGATCTGGCCACCGACGAGTCATACCTGCTAAAATTTTTTGAGTCCTCGCTGACGGGGCTCGCATTTGAATGGAACTCCAGCCTCCCGACCGGGTCGATCAGCGACTGGCCGGATATGCAGAGGAAGTTCAGAGAAAGATTTCATGTCACAGAGAGGGAGGTCACAGTGGCCAAACTATATTCAACAAAACAGAGGGCAGATAAGACAGCCCTCGACTATATTCAGAGGTGGAGGAACCTTAGAATGAGGTGCAAGCGGCCCCCGCATCAGGATGACACTATACAAATATGCAAAAAGAACCTCAGAAGGGAGGTTCTAGAAAAGATGATTGGAATGGAAATACGGTCATTTGACCGATTAAACAATGTCGTGGCCGAAGTGGAAGCCTTTCTGGCCAGACCTACCCCTACATCAACTGCCAGCACAACCCAGAAGGGGAAGGCAGTGGAGCGGCGCCAGGCGCCTAAAGAAGCGAACGCTCTTGACATCAAGGCGTTCGAACAACAGAAAGACAAAGGCAAGAAGGCGTTCACCCCACAGCCTGCAAAAGCCCCAGACGGTAAAGAAGGTCCCTCGCTGTGGGACAAGATGAAGAAGGCCTACTCCTTTTCGAAGGACAAGACCAGGATTCTGTTCGACTGGGTAACGGAATATGACGTGGTCACCCTGCCAGAGCCAAAGAGGCCGGAGGACCTGAAGAGAAAAGACAGTCCAAGATTCTGCCCCTACCACCAGATGCTGGGGCATCCAATCGAAGACTGCTATGTTTTCAAGGACATCATCGAAGGGATGGTGAAGAAAAATGAAATAGAGTTGGGAGAGTACAAAGTGGACCCTCCTCAACCACATGAAGCCCCTCTGAGGAGGGTTGGAGTTAACATGATCTCCCTATACCAGGCATTGCCCGAGGAGATCTCTGAAGCAAGCACGCGGCACACCTATGAAACTCATTTCTTGGAGCCCGTGAAAGAACAACAGGGCGAAGCACAAAAAGAAGAGGGTAACCTGCCCGAAAGTGGGGGCACATGTCCGCGGCATCACACTACGAGAGGGCACCCTGCCCGAAAGTGGGGGCACATGTCCGCGGCGTCACACTGCGACCCGCTCCGCCAGTGGCAGCACCTGTGTGGGCCACTCCACCTGCAGTCATCAGAATACCTACCCGCAATCGGAGGAGACAAACTCCGCTGTCGGTGGTCAAGGAAACCAGTCCTGGGATCCGCAGACTGCAAGACCTTATTGAAGGGCTAGATGAGTACGTGCAGCCCGAATTGAAGCCCTTGCTGGTGCGGGACCATGTCCCATGGCAAGAACTGGACCAACTCTCGCTCAAGCGAAAGGAAGAAGCTAAGGCAGCATCCGATAAGGGGGGCAGTCTATTCTGGGGGCAGGCACCAGCTGAAGCAAAGAAGAAGAAGAAACAAAAGAAGAAGAAAAGAAAGGCCGCTAAGGCCGATAAGGTGCAGGTTGTCTCCTACAATACTCTATCAGCACTCTTCAACCTGTCCGGAGAGGAGGAAGAAGAGAAGATCTCCTTCACACCCCCTGTTAGGGGAGGCGAGGCCGAAGTTGCAACTGCTACACACGTAACCCGGTCAGGCCGGAAATGGGGGCGTCAGCCGCCGCCCAACCACAACATCATTTTCAGGGGAGAGCAGCCCTACAAGACACCTCCCCCGGAGGTCAAGGGAGTCCAGATCCCTCCTCCGCCAGGCCTATACAACAAGAGTGGGGGCAAGGCAGTCCCTTCATTCCTTGAATTTGTAAAGATGTGTAAGGGGAAGCAACCATGCCAGGAGGCTAACCCTGCACCTGGGGATGTTCACCCGCAGCCAGCACAGTCTGTCGAACTCCAATGCAGATGGAGCTTGCCCTACAGCGACTGATGAAGAACAGCAAGGATCCGGTGCTAACCAAAGAGGTGCCGATTCCGAGGCAGATGAAGCGGGGCCGTCAAGGGCCGCAACTCAGGACTCTCTCAAGCCCAAATGGGCGGAAGAGATGAAGCTTTCCAATGTCCAAGATGGGAGCCGAATAATGAAACTACTCAAGAAGCTCCCTGCTATATTTACAATCTGGGAGATCCTCTCTTTGAGTGAAGAGACCCGACAGGCGATCATCACTGCCCTGCAGACGCCAGCTCATTTTGAGACCTGCTTGGCTGAAGCACTGCCAGAAGCCAGCATGACTTTCACTCTAGAAGATATGCTGCTACCTACCATCAGCCACAACAGGCCGCTGTACATGAAAGGGCACCTGAACGGAAGGGAGCTGAATAGGATTCTGATCGACCCTGGTGCAGCTGTCAATATTCTGCCCTACAAGATCTACGAGAGGCACCACTTCAACGTGCGTCTTGAGAAGGTCGGAGATATGTGTACCGTCGACTTTAATCAGAAATGTGAAGTGTCAATGGGGGTGGCAGAGTTCACACTTACCCTGGCATATTTCACTATGACAGTGTAGTTCCATGTCATCGACTCCCGCACCTCGTACAAGGCATTGCTCGGCCGCCCATGTCTGCATGAAAACATGGTGGTGCCCTCTGCGATCCACCAACGTATCGAATATAGTCTCTAGGGGAAGGAGGAGAGGATATTTTCTGACCTCCACCCGTTCGAAGTATTTGAATGTCACTTGGCAGACGCCAACCTATATGCGGGGCCCTCTCAGAAGACCTCTGAAGCCAAAACCCTCGCGGGGGCATCAAGAAGTGCTTCCGGCGATAATTGGTATCCACCACCGCCGCGCGAATATGTCAAGCCCAAGGCGGTCTCTCATATCACCGTCACCGGAAACGTGGGTAGAATAGCACCTCCAGCTATATACCCTGAAGTGAATGAAGCCAAGGTCGACCAGCAGCACGACCACATTGGAGTCCTGGACGGCCTCACCAAGCCGATTCCCGGCCTTGATAACCCCACCGTCGAGCCTTTCAAAACTTGGGAGGTGGCGCAGATCGATGGGCCCAGCAGCTTGTTCTACACGACTGAAGAACACCCCACTCGGGAAGACACAGATTGCTGCCTGCCCGAAGACATAGAAAATCCGTCAGTTCCCGTTCAAGGTCTGGCATTTACAACCGACCGGATGGCTAGGATGTTCCAGAAGCAACACATCCCCTCCGGTCAATCTCATAAAAATAAAGAAGTTTTGCAGAAAATGTGGCATCCCGCAAGTCTGGATAAGGAACTGAGACGTGTCTCTCAACATCCAGGGTTGGGCTTCACCTTGAAAGAATATTATTACAGTGGGCGATATGAGGTGGATACCATCTCCGCCTTCTACCTTGCTGAAGATAGCCCACTGGGGGCAACTTTTGATGAATACCCAGCGGAAGCTGAATATGCTGAGCCGGCTCAGCCCGAAAATCAAGAAGCGGAGACCGTGATTCCTTGCCAATGCTGGGAGCATGTCTATCCCGAAGAGGCGGCCCTTCAAGCCAAATTTGATATGGCTAGCAGCAGCGAGGCCGAAGATGTTGAAGAAGTAGGGACCTCTCCCTCTAGTGGAGTCCTACCAATGATGACCTCGGCACCTCTCATGCCAATCGGGGAAGCCTCAGCCGATTCCGATCAAGAGGTATGTGCTGCCAAGAAAGGGAATGCCACTTCTATTGAAGATACAACTTCCCCAGAAGGCGAGACCTCCTTACCTTCTGCTACAAGATTGGGGGTCCGCCCCAGCCCGGTAATAAACAACCAACAGTTTGTCACGGCTGCAACCCCATCTACAGGGGCTGAGGCTGCTCTCTCGCCCTTGGAAGCTGCAACGGCAATGGACTTGCTGATAGAGCAATCTGCACAGCTGCTATTGAATGAAGCTGAGAACTCTCCGGAGGCTCTAATGATGTCGAATGAAGAAATCGAGGTCCTTGACCCCGAAGATGGTATTCCAGATTTCGTCGACCTCCAGCCGGCACCTCCGGAGATAGAAGATGGAGGCCAAGCTACAGTCGACGAGCTGATAGAAGTCAACCTAGAAAGCGAGGAAGACCCTAGGCCTACCTTCCTCAGTGCCCAGCTATCCTCAGAAGAACGGGAGCTATATATCCAACTGCTGCAGAAGTACCGGGATTGCTTCGCCTGGACTTACAGAGAAATGCCAGGTCTGAGCCCTGCAGTCTCGCAGCATGAGCTGGCGATCAGCCTTGAAGCCGAGCCGGTGAAGCAACCACCGCGGCGCATGAGGCCGGAGCTCATCACTCGAATTTGTACAGAAGTTGACAAGCTCATTGACGTGGGATTTGTCGAAGAAAATTAGTACACCACGTGGCTGGCGAATATCATCCCCGTGAAGAAGAAGAATGGACAGATCCGGATATGTGTTGACTTCTGAGATCTGAATAAAGCATGTCCCAAGGATGACTTTTTGGTGCCAATAACGGAAGTCATGATTGATGCTACAACCGGCCATGAGGCCCTGTCATTCATGGATGGGTCATCCGGTTACAACCAGATATGGATCGCGGAGCATGACCGGGTCCACACTGCCTTCCAAACCCCTAAAGGCATCTATCACTACAAAAGGATGCCATTCGGACTAAAGAATGCTGGCGCAACTTATCAGTGCGTAATGACCAAAATATTTGATGAGTTGCTCTACCACAAGGTCGAGTTCTACATAGATGATCTGGTGGTCAAGACCAGAAGAAAAGAAGACCATCTGCATGACCTCCGACTCATTTTTTAGAGGCTGAGACAGTATGAATTGAAGATGAACCCTATGAAATGCACGTTCGGAGTATCGAGCGAAAAATTCTTGGTTTTCATTATCAGATACCGGGGAATGGAGATAGACCCCGCAAAGATCAAAGCAATTCGGGAGCTACCTGCACTAAGGAACCTCTCCAAGCTGAGATCACTGCAGGGCTGCTTGGCTTATATCCGTCGGTTCATTTCAAATTTGTCAGGGCGATGCCAGCCTTTCCACAAATTGATGATGAAGGATGTTCCCTTTTACTGGGATGAAGATTGCCAGACAGCCTTTGACAAGCTGAAAGACTATCTGAAGACTCCTCCAGTGTTGGGCGCACCGGTGAAAGGACGGCCATTGATATTATATATAGCAGCCACACACAATTCCCTGGGGGCAATGCTGGCCAGAATAATGAAGAAGGGAAAGAACAAGCCCTCTACTACCTCAGTCGGAGACTGGTCAGGACTGAGGAGAAATATACTTATATTGAAAAGATCTATCTGGCACTGGTCTTCATAGTCAAGAAGCTTCGACACTATATGTTTTCGCATGAAATCAACTTGGTATCCAAAGAGGACCCGCTGAAATACATTATGTCCCAGCCGACACTCAAAGGTCGCTTGGGCAAATGGGCGGTGATCCTTATGGAGTTTGACATCTTCTATGTGCCGTGAAAGGCTGTCAAGGGCCAAGCTATTGCAGACTTCTTCACCGAGCACCCAGTACCCGGGGATTGCCCGCTGGAACCGGAGCTTCCTGAAGATGAAACACTGGAAGCCGCTCAAGTGCAGCCCTCCTTGTGGCAGCTATATTTTGATGGCACTTCTAGAATTGACACCTCGGCCACTGGATCGGCCAGGGTCAGAGCAGGAGCAGGCATAGTCCTGAAATCTCCAGAGGGGGAAGTTGTGCATACATCTTGCTTAATAAACAAACATTGCACAAATAATGAAGCAGAGTATGAAGCCCTAATAATCGGGTTGCAGATTGCACTGTCCATGGGAATTCAGATGCTGGAAGCATTCGGAGACTCCATGCTAGTTATAAAATAGCTGGAAGGAGAGTTTGATGTGCGAAAGCAAGAGCTCCTCCCCTACCATCAGCTGGCAACCCGCCTAATGTCAAGATTCTACTTCGTCAGCATCAAGCATGTCAACCGAGGACAGAATGCAGAATGCTCAGGCGGACACCCTCGCTAAATTGGCCAATTCTTTGGCAATCCCGCCAGACACAAGCCTAAACATAACAGTGATCAACCGCCGATAGGTCCCCAGTGTGACAGAGGTCTTGGCCGATGAACAAGAGATTGAGGTGGCAGCCGTCGAAGAGGTTCAACATCCCGATTGGCGAGGAGATCTCCTACGATGGTTCCAACTCCAACAGCTCCCAAAGGAGAAAGAACAGAGAATGAAACTCCTGAGGGTCAAAGACTCTTACGAGATGAGAAACGGAACCCTGTTCCGAATAATGGCGGATGCCCGAAGAAAAGTTCTACTTCGTTGCTTGTCTTCAGCAGAAGCTGGGCAGGTGATGCAAGAAGTCCACGTGGGTTTAGCTGGAGCGCACCAGGCCGGCCCGAAAATGAAAATTGAGATAAAGAAATTGGGTTACTATTGGCCCACTATGTTTGATGACTGCTGCAAGTTCGCCAAGGCTTGTCAAAAATGTCAAGATCACGCCAATGTGTCGAGAAGACCGCCGGTGCCGCTACACCCCACCATACCGAGCTGGCCGTTTGCTCAATGGGGCATGGACGTAGTAGGGCCACTGCCAGCATCTTCATCAGGGTGCAAATACATCTTAGCAGCTACAGATTATTTCTCCAGATGGGTAGAGGTAGTAGCACTAAGAGATGTGACGGGAGAGTTGGTTGTAAGATTCTTCCGGTAGAACATAATATTCCGATTCGGGGTTCCCATCCGAATTATCTCTGACAACGGCAGCCATTTCAGAAACCAGAAGGTTTATCGGCTAGCTGATAAATACAAGATTGACAGGAGGACATCGTCCCCCTACAACCCTCAAGTCAATGGACTTGCAGAAGCCTTCAACAAAATGCTATGCACATTGTTGGCAAAGACCGTCAAGTCCAATAAGAAGGACTGGGAAGAAAAGATGTATGAAGCGCTTTGGGCCTATCGTACCATCTATAAAACCCCAACCGGCTGTTCGCCATTCTCCCTCGTATACGGGTCAGAGGCTGTGGTGTCGATTGAATTAGAAGTCCTCTCGCTGCGAGTCGCCATCCAGCATGGACTAGTCAGCAGTGAATAAACTAATGCAGAAAGAAGATTGGAAGAGCTTGCCGAGCTCGAAGGAAAGCGTCTCCGTGCGCAACAAACATTCAACTCTACCAAGCCCGCATGGCCCGTGCTTTTGATAAGCTGGTCAAAGGACGGGAATTCAAGAAGGGTGACCTGGTGATGGTTAAAGAAGAGAAGTGATGGCCTCCAACCCCAAAGGGAAGTTGGTCAAAAACTGGGTCGGACCATATATCGTCCGTCGAGTATATGAAGGGGGTGCCTACGGCCTAGTAGATCACAAAAGAGTCGTTCAGTTCTCTCCCCTCAACGGAAAGCATATAAAGCTGTATCACACGGCGCAACTGGCATTCTCTGAATAATCGGAATAACCTTCATCTTGGTCTAATGGCACTCCACCCTGGCCGAGCTACCCCTTACCTTGGTCTAGTAGCACTCCGCCCAGATCGAGCTACCCTTACCTTAGTCTAGTGGCACTCCGCCCTAATCGAGCTACCTGAACCTTGGTCTAGTGGCACTCCACCCTGATCGAACTACCCTTTACCTTGGTCTAGTGGTACTCCACCCTGATCAAGCTACCTTCATCTTGGTCTAGTGACACTCCGCCTTGGCCGAGCTACCCTTTACCTTGGTCTAGTGGCACTCCGCCCTGGCTGAGCTACCCTTACCTTGGTCTAGTGGCACTCCGCCCTGATCGAGCTACCTTCACCTTGGTCTAGTGACACTCCGCCCTGGCCGAGCTACCTTCATCTTGGTCTAGTGACGCTCCGCCCTGGCCGAGGTACCCTTCACCTTGGTCTAGTGGCACTCCGTCCTGATCGAGCTACCCTTACCTTGGTCTAGTGGCACTCCGCCCTGATCGAGCTAGCTGAACCTTGGTCTAGTGGCACTCCACCCTGATCGAGCCACCCTTACCTTGGTCCAGTGGCACTCCACCCCGATCGAGCTACCCATACCTTGGTCTAGTGGCACTCCGCCCTGATTGAGCTACCCATACCTTGGTCTAGTGGCACTCTGCCATAACCGAGCTCGCATAAAATAAATAACATTGCCATTGTGGGCCTTACGCCCGAATCGGCGAAAATCTATCCCTTGCGTCAGCATTATCTCCTTGCTGACGAATAAACCCTTTTCCTCGGCACAAGACTTCGTGTCCTAGCCGACCCTCTCAACGTCCTTTGCTACATGAGTCAAAAAAAAAGAGAAAAGAAAAATGAGGTTAAAAATAGAGATACCCCGCCGGCCTTGTTCCTAAACTAGGACAAGGGCAAAAATGGCTATTACCCGGCTGCGGCGAAAACCCGAAAGGGCGTTGCAGGCAAAATCGGATACCCCGTCACGTGAAAACCTGAAAGGACGCGTGGGCAAAAGCAAGAGGGGGCTGACTTTGGTGAAAACCTGAAAGGGCGCTCGAGCCAGTAAAGTGGTAATCTAAAAGTTCCTCTTCTTTCTCCTCCTAATGAAACTCTAGAAGGGATGATCATCAAAAGTCCCACCGGAGATCTCCTACCAAACAAGGTTCGAGGGATCGGGGAGATCGGTCGATCTCTACCTTTAACTCGAACCTTTCGTCCCTGTTAATGAGCATACCTTTGCTTCGACATGTAACCCATGTCGATGAACAAACCTAGGTTCGACCCTCGTCATCATCGGCGAGATCAGTCGATCTCTACCTTTAACTCGGACCTTTCATCCCTGTTAATGAACATACCTTTGCTTCGACATGTAACCCATGTCGATGTGCAAACCCTGTTCGACCCTCGTCATCATCGGCGAGATCGGTCGATCTCTACCTTTAACTCGGACCTTTCGTCCCTATTAATGAGCATACCTTTGCTTCGACATGTAACCCATGTCGATGAACAAACCCAAGTTCGTCCCTCGTCATCATCGGCGACATCGGTCGATCTCTACCTTTAACTCGGACCTTTCGTCCCTGTTAATGAGCATACCTTTGCTTCGACATGTAACCCATGTCGATGAACAAACCCGTGTTCGACCCTCGTCATCATCGGCGAGATCGGTCGATCTCTACCTTTAACTCGGACCTTTCATCCCAGTTAATGAGCATACCTTTGCTTCGACATGTAACCCATGTCGATGAACAAACCCAACTTCGACCTTCGTCATCATCGGCGAGATCGGTCGATCTCTACCTTTAACTAGGACCTTTCATCCCTGTTAATGAACATACCTTTGCTTCGACATGTAACCCATGTCGATGAACAAACCCATGTTTGACCCTCGTCATCATCGGTGAGATCGGTCGACCTCTATCCCTTAAGTTGGACCTTTCGTCCCTGTTAAGAACTATATAGCCTTTGCTTCGGCATTTAACCAATATCGACAAACTAAATCAGGGTCCGACCCTTGTCACCATCGACAAGGCCGGTCGGCACTCCAGCAGGCAAGCTCTCCCGTGTTCCGGATTCTCCACGAAGTACAGAAAAGAAAGAAACAAAAATGGGGTTAAAAATAGAGATACCCCGCCGGCCTTGTTCCTAAACTAGGACAAGGGCAAAAATGGCTACAACCCGACTGTGGTGAAAACCCGAAAGGGCGTTACAGGCAAAATTGGGTATCCCGCCACGTGAAAACCCGAAAGGGCGCGTGGGCAAAAGTGAGAGGGGGCTGAATTCGGTGAAAACCCGAAAGGGCACTTGAGTCAGTAATGTGATAAAAAAAAAGTAAAATGAAATGATGATGTAGTAACGAGGTTACCCTCGTTCGTCATTCCACTTCCACCTACCTTTTCGGCCCTTGTCACCATCGGCAAGACCAGCCATCCCTTCCGACCCTTGTCATCATCGGCAAGATCGGTCGCTACCCTTTCGACCCTTGTCACCATCGGCGAGATCGGTCGCTACTCTTTCGGTCCTTGTCACCACGGGCAAGACCGACTACCTTTTCGGCCCTTGTCACCATCGGCAAGACCGGCCATCCCTTTTGACCCTTGTCACCATCGGCAAGATCGATCATTCTACCCTTTCGGCCCTTGTCACCATCGGCAAGATCGGTCACTACCTTTCGGCCCTTGTCACCATCGGCAAGACCGGCCATCCCTTCCGACCCTTGTCACCATCGGTAAGATCGGTCGTTCTACCCTTTCGACCCTTGTCACCATCAGCAAGATCGGTCGCTACCTTTCGGCCCATGTTACCATTGGCAAGACCGGTCATCCCTTCCGACCCTTGTCACCATCGGCAAGATCGATCGCTACCCTTTCGACCCTTGTCACCATCGGCAAGATCGGTCATTCTACCCTTTCGACCCTTGTCACCATCGGCAAGATCGGTCATTCTACCCTTTCGACCCTTGTCACCATCGGCAAGATCGGTCGCTACCCTTTCGACCCTTATCACCATCAGCAAGATCGGTCGCTACTTTTCGGTCCTTGTCACCATCGGCAAGACCGACTACCTTTTCGGCCCTTGTCACCCTCGGCAAGACCGGCCATCCCTTTCGACCCTTGTCACCATCGACAAGATCGGTCGCTACCCTTTCGACCCTTGTCACCATCGGCAAGACTGGTCGCTCATTTCGGCCCTTGTCACCATCGGCAGGACCGGTTAATATCCCCTTAACTCGGGGTTTGCCTACTTTGCCTCGGCGTTTACCCAATGCCGATGGATGAGTCACTGCTGACCCTTGTCATCATCGACGGGATCGGTCGGTGTTTCCTTTCAACCCGGACCTTACGTCTGTGTTTATAAGCAAACTTCCGTCTACCATGGACCTTTGCCACCTTTGGCATAGTCCACAAATAAACCCCTATTTCTACCCTTCGGCTCTTGGCGGCCCTTAAACCTCCCTCCTTATTCCCCGGTACTTGGCTCGGACGGATCAATGGTCCCGAGGAACAGTTGCGTCGTGGTAGAGCGAACCCCTCGACCCTTCCCTGAAGGTGCGAGCGCTCTCCTACTCTAGCGACTGACATACTCCGGACCAGATGAATCTATTCAGCAAGCAGATACGCAAGTGAGGAAGGGAAATACATGTTACCCGGGGCATGCATCCCCCGGAGTACGTGGAAGTTCACAAAAAAAGGGGGAAAGGACGAATTGATGGAGTTATTGCAGCGAGCGGCGAAGATGTCCTCGAATTCTGGCAGCCCCAGAGACAGGTAGCGGGCCAGCTCTTGGAGACGGTCTTCCTCGTTCTGCAGTCGCACCAATTTCTCCTCGAGTGATGCGGCTTGCCCTTCTGCTAGCTCAGCTACCTCTGTGTGCTGGACCCATAGTTGATCGGACGATGCTAATTCTGCCTCAGCTCGGTCAAGTTCGGTGTGAAGCTCAGCTATCCGAGTCTTCAGAAAAGTCCGACGCTGGCCAGAATCGTCAGCAGCATCCCGCATCTGTTGGGCAGTCCCTCTCAGTGATTGAAGGGCGGCCTGACACTCTATCTTTTCAAGCTTTGCGGCCGTCATTTGATCAAGCAAGCTGTGACCCATGAATTCCCTCCTGTTCACATGCTTTAGGAGCAAGACTACCCGCTGCACCCAGTCCTCCATGGGGCAGCCAAAAGCTAGCAAGGTGCAGGAGAGGTGCTCTGCAAGACCCCTCAGCTGTGCATAGGTTAACTCCAGGCGAGCTGTCACGGTCTCTCGCAATGTCTCCAGATACTGCCACACTAGGTCACTTGAGGATTGCAAACCAAGTGACGGCATATCCGGAAGCTGAAATTCGACTCGGCTGTCAACCGCCGCCCAAATGTCATCATTCGGTGCAGAAGACGAGGATGGCATGTCTTGCAAAGTGCCTGCACTAGAACTAGCCCCCGTAGACAGTGTAACAGCAGAACTGTCGATGACTGCTACTTCTCGCCCAACCTCAGGCGAGAGCGTCACGTCTAAACCTTGGATGGCAGGGAGCGGTTGGTCACCACTTCCGTCCCCTCCAGCTACCACCAGTGATGATTCGATGGCAGGGGTTGGGGTCGGCGAGCTCCCGATCACTTCTTCCATAATTTCTCCTTCCTCTGCCCTAGAAAGGCCCTCTTCAATCTGAAATGGCTCGTCGACAACGATAAGCTACTGCTGCCCTGGAGCCACAGCCGACGGCTCAGACCCGACAATCATCTCTAGCGCCTCCTAGTCCGCTACCATCATGTAATCCTTCGGATATCTCAAGGCTATAGGCCTCAGGACCGGCGGAAACAAGGGCGGATCTGCGCTGAGAGGCGACAGAGGTACCTTCACGGTTATCACCAGCGGGGCGACCTCGGCCTGTCCAGTAGGAGCCTGCAAAAGGAAGGGAGCATAAGAATCTCGAAAGACCAGCACAATGGTCAGACGAGAATAAGCACAAGACTGGAAAAGGGTAGCTCTTACCTCAGTCGGCACTAAACTTAGATCTACGACAGCGGGAGCCACTATCTCCATCCCTTCCGACCCTTCTCCCATTGAAGGACTTCGCGGTCCGAAGCTACTCGGCGTCAGCCGTGGAGGACTGAAGGTCGCGAAGTCACTCTCATAGGTGGAAGATACTACGGCATCCTCAGCCTCGGTTCCCGTAAAAAGGAAACCCTCGTCACTCGAGCCACTGCCATAGTCCAACTGCTCCGACGAGGATGAACTTTGAACCACCAATAGTTCTTTCTCTGTCAACGTCGGTTGTCCTTCACCCGCAAGGCTTCCTACCGGAGCTTCTGGTTCGATAGGGATCTGTTCAACCAACTCTGCGACAGGGATAACGAGCGAGCTGACTTCGGGAATAGATTGGCTTCCTGGAATCACCCCTGGTTCTGTAGAGATTCCCTCAGTGGACTCCATGGCAGGGGGAGAAGGTCGTCAAATCTCGACAGAAGCTGAAGGAAATGAAGCACCCATGTAAGCACAAGGGGACAACAAACTATAAAAGTCTACGACTAGATGGGACATCAATTACCTTCTATCTCATGGCTGGGCGTTGGAGAAGGCAGATCTGTCAGCACCACATCTTCTCTCTCTCCGACTCCCACAGAGGCGGCAGCCGCTTGCGCGGCCATTGCAGACGAAGCAGCTGCGTTTGCAAGAATAAGAATTGATCTGTGTTACCAAGATGACGACTGGGCACAGGATAATAAGCGTACCTCGGGTCACACGAGCTAAGGGACGAGAGACCTCGAATTCTTCTAAGGAGACAACTCTCGGAAGTACATCCGCAGGTGCTGGCTCTGTAGTCTTCTTCCGACGAGCCCGCTTCGCTCGGGTGACGGCCTCCCCAACTTCGGACCTCGTCCGCTTCCGAGAATCACCCGGGAGAAGTGGCGTCGTGGTCGGGGGAGCTTCCAGAACTTTAAAATGTGCCGACTTCTGATGCTTTATCAACAGCTCCTGAAAATTCTTGGTCTCCTCCAAAGAAAGCCGCACTACACACAGGCAAGGAGAAATGACATGCACAGCAGTAGAAAGGGAAAGCCTGAAGCTGAAGGAAAGAAAAAGGAGAAATATACCTGCCGGTCCCGTATAAAAGGGCGAAAGCGGCCAGTAGAATAGCGAAGGCTCTTTGTCCCTAGAGGCAGCTTCGCGAACCAGCCAACATATGTCTCCTATTGCTTCACACTGTTCGGCCAGCAACCCAAGGTCCTCATGGCCGTGTGAAGACAAATGGTAATATAAGCTGAGGTGGTCCGGCCCCCACCCATCTGCATACTTGAAAGACAAAAGAACGGGTTGGCCCAATATGCCCTCACTTGGGCCACCCACTGAAATCCCATGGGAGCGTAGCAGCGCAAACAACCAAGGGGTGCCATCATAAAGCTCCGGCCATCGGTCCTCTCTTCTAATGAAAGTCCTATATGGATAAAGTCGGTCACTCTCAGGATGCCAAGAAGCTGTAGAAGGCGTCGGCTCCTCCACTGGCAAAGGAATCTGTTGGAGGACCAGTCGTTCGCCGCTCACACGGCACAGGCCTTGGAGCATCTTCAAAAAGCCATCCTTGCCAATCTCCGGAAATTTTGGCTCGACCTTGGATGAACCCTGTTTGGCAGCCTTCCTCGCCTCCAGGTAGTTCGATACTGAAGTGTTCGTCCGGGATTTCAACCACTTCAAGTAAGCCGGGTCGATATCCAGAGCGGGCACTGGCTGGGAGTCCAGAAATTTACACTCTGCAACGGCCCAGCACTCCCTCCTCGAGTTCCTATAGAAGCCCGTACGCGCATTCCACCATTTGATGTACTCTGGAGTCACACGGGGAAAGCGCGTCGGGACCGAAAATCTGAATGAAACCGCCTCTCGACGGTGAAAATAATCCCACCAAATGCGAGCCTTGTCATTTGATACTTGGCCGGCTCGAGCCCTGTTCGGCAGCGCAAACTGGGTAGAAGTGGCTGGAATATGCTGGTCGTAGCCAAAATTCTGACTGAATCGGAAAGGATAGTAAGGCTCCAGCCACAAGAGGCCGCTCTTGCAAAAAACCAGGACGCTTGGCCTTATAGATAGCGCCCAATCTATCAACTCTGACTCCAAGATCGGCCTTGTACACTTGGCATCAGAAATAGGGTGGACATATTCCTCCACCTCGTGCATACAACACTCCCTCATCCTGTTCACCAGGGGGCTGGAGTGGGCCGCCAAGCTCCAAAAGTGCAGAACCCCCGAGGAATCCAGTGGAACCTTTGTAAGCTTTCCACATATAGCAAAGAGCTGGTCGCCACTCGTGTCGACTCAACACTGGCAAACTCTATCATCCTGGGGACCAGCTGTGCTGACTGGAGCGACCGAGGAGCAGCCTCCGGAAATAGGGTGCAGACCCAGGCGTTGAAGAAATGCAGCGGGCCAACCCTCCGAAGACTCCTGGGAAGACGCGAACGATGCTGGTCTCCCAGCAACTTATATATCAGACATAATGCAACAGGGTAGAGCGAGAGCTTCATGCCCCAAGTCATCAGGCAGGCAGGATAAATAGCCTCTGCCCTAATCATGCTCTCGTCACCTTGCGGCAGAGCGAAGGAGCAAATCCAATAATTCAGAAACGTAGCACAATGTGTAACACCCTCAAATATAGCAAAGTCGTACTCTATATCATCGAGACGCCTTTTAAAGTATCGGCTCAGTTCTTGAAAGAACTCTGAAGTTAAGCGTGCTTAATGGGGAGTAGTACTGGGATGGGTAACCTCCCGAGAAGTCCCCCATTCTGGAGCCGATCACTGTTAGAAAGGGACAAAACCGTGAGGCCGATAGGCCAAAGCGGACAATACATCGACGGTATAGAGTACGGGGTGTGACAGAATGGTATCAGAGCTAGACCCCAGCCGGAAGTGTGGGAACTAAGGGCCATGCAGGGCAAAGTGCTACGCTATGGGAGCCACCTCTTGAACCCGCATTGGGACAAAGTGCTACATAGTGGGAGCCACCTCTTGAGCCTGTAGGGGCCACCTCTAGAGTCCAACCTGCCTGGGGGTTGATTGCGTGATTGCGTGCTATATGCGCCCAGTGACGAGGACGTCACCTATATAAGAGGAGTAGATTGTAACACCCTCAAATATAGATAAGTTGTACTCTATATCACCGAGACGCCTTTTGAAGTCTCGGCTCAGTTCTTGAAAAGAACTACAAAGTTAAGCGTGCTTAATGGGGAGTAGTACTGGGATGGGTGACTTCCCGGGAAGTCCCCCATTCTGGAGCCGATCACTGTTAGAAAGGGACAAAATCGTGAGGCCGATAGGCCAAAGCGGACAATACCTCGATGATATAGAGTATGGGACGTGACATAATGGTATTAGAGCTATACCCCAGTCGGAAGTGTGGGAACTAAGTGCCATGCAGGGCAAAGTGCTACGCTATGGGAGCCACCTCTTGAACCCGCAATGGGACAAAGTGCTACATAGTGGGAGCCACCTCTTGAGCCTGTAGGGGCCACCTCTAGAGTCCTACCTACCTGGGGATTTGATTGCGTGCTATATGTGCCCAGCGACGAGGACGTCGCCTATATAAGAGGGGTAGATTATACCACCCTCAAATATAGTAAAGTTGTACTCTATAGCACCGAGGCGCCTTTTGAAGTATCGACTCAGTTCTTGAAAAGAACTCCAAAGTTAAGCACGCTTAATGGGGAGTAGTATTGGGATGGGTGACCTACCCAGGAAGTCCCCCATTCTGGAGCCGATCACTGTAAGAAAGGGACAAAACCGTGAGGGCGGTAGGCCAAAGCGAACAATACCTCGACGGTATAGAGTACGGGGCGTGACACAATGAGTGACTGCGTCTACACCCCTGGGGTTGGGTCTGTTGGGTTCGGTGCTATGTATTCAGAGGGGGGGTGAATGAATATAGCCCTTATAAAACTTTCGCCCAAAATAAGATTTCACTCTCTTGACCGATTAAAACACTCACAATAAAAACTTAACAATTCATCTACTGAACCTATAAGCAAACAGTTGGAGCGCCCCTATGCATTCATCTAGCGGAAGCACAATTGTACAAAACAAACCACAATGCAATATGAGTTTTTAGGTGGTTCGGTCCAGCAGACCTACATCTACCCCACACTCAAAACCCGAGTGTGGCTTACTGCTGCGCAACACAGCTTGCATTCGTTGGGCATCACAGCTTGCCTACAACTGCTGGGCCTCACAGCTTGCCTTCCCGCTGAGCATTACAGCTTGCTGTCCAGAGGAGTCCACCTCTGCAACGCTGAGCATCACAGCTTGCTGTCCAGTGGAATCCACCACTGCAACTGCTGACTGACAGCTTGAAGAAAGGTATAAGAAGAAAACAAAAGATGGAACAAAATAGCAACAGAAAGTTGTAAATGAAGAACAAGAAATATAGCTCTCGAAGGAGCAGTTCTGGCTTGGATTTGATCCAAATGCCAGACAACCACAATCTCTCTCTCTATCTCAGCTCGAGCACTCTATCTCTCTCTTTCTCTTCTTTCTCTTCTGCTCTTCTTCTCTTTCTCTTCCTTTTTCTTCTTCTTCTCTTTTGCTAGAACGAGGGGCTCTCTGCTCCTGCTCTTCTGGTTCAACTCACCCAGCTTCGATCTCACTTCTCTTGATGAAGAAGACTTGTATATATAGCAGTAGCAGCTAGGGCGTGTGTTCTCCACATTTCCCGCCCAGGACTTTTGGCCACGTGTCATCTTCCTGTCAGCCCTTCCAGCCTCGGATCACGTGCCCTTCATTGGCCTCCATGAGCAGAGCACCTGTCAGACAGACGAGAACACTTATCAGGTTAAGTATAAACCCTGTACAGACTTTAAGGAAGCAATGCATTGTATAGACTTGCTGTGAAGAACAGCAATGTGTAGACTTGTGAAGCACAACTACATGCAATGTATAGAGTTCAATGTAAAGACTTGACGTTATGCAGCCTGGGCAATGTATAGACTTGGCCCAACTAAGAACCAGTCGATGTATAGACTTGGCTGAAGCCAACGCTGAAGCAATGTTCAGACTTTGTTCAACAGCAACGTACAGACTTTATTCAATGTATGGTCTTAGTGTGTGCGAGCATGCTAACATTCAATGTGTAGACTTTGAGTCTGTAAAGCAAGCGTTGTACAGACTATGCAAGCATGACACTGGGCGATGTATAGACTTACACTATCGGATGTGTAGACTTCATGAGAATGCAGCAGCCAGTGTATAGACTTCATGCAATGCAATGCAGATGAATGTATAGACTTCATGCAATGCAATGCAGACCAATGTACATACTTTGGCGAAGCAAAGGCTATACAGACTTCAACCAATAGAAGCACGATGTACAGACTTGAATTCAAGTGATGCACAAAGTACAGACTTCATGAAATGATGTATGCAATGCACTGGACAATATATAGACTTCATACATGAAGCTACACAATGTACAGACTTCATATGTGAAGCAGCCGCTGTACAGACTTAAGCAATATGAAGACTTGACAGACAACTGACGATGTATGGACTTCAAGTGTGAAGACATTGTGAATGCAAATGCAATGTACAGACTTCACATATGCATGAGACTCTAAGAGAAATGGGTGCTGTATAGACTTCACCAGACTTCACTCGATGTACAGACTTCACGAACGATGCATGCAATGCATTGAATGATGTACATACTTCCTGAAGTGTGAAGGAGTTGAGTGTATAGACTTCATCATGTGAAGACTTGAACAAGGCATGTATAGACTTCACGTCGTGAAGCAATGTATATACTTAGCTGAAGAAACTCTGTACAGGCTTGACCAAGGCAAGGCAATCGAGTGTATAGACATCCACAAAGTACAGACTTGCCAAGCGAAGGGGCTGTACAGACTTAATGAATGATGCAAGGCAAACGAATGTATAGACATTCAATGTATGGACTTGCCAAAAGAAACTCTGTACAGACTTGATCAGATCAAGACAACTGAATGTATCGACTTCCAATGTGTAGACTTGACGATGTACAGACTTGATCGATGCAACGTCTGTACAGACTTGAAAGTGCAGAATGTATGGACTTTGGCAAGAGAACGGATGTACAGACTTTGCTACGCACAGTCCATTGTACAGACTTGAAAAAGTGAGCGAGTCAATGTATAGACTTAAAGCATGGAATGTAGGTAAAGAACCCAATGTGCGGACTTGGAATTGCAACGTAGGAACAGATGCCAATGTACAGACTTTGGCAAAGCAGCGATGTACAGACTTGCACAGTTCCAGATAGAGGATGTATAGACTTTACCCAATAGTCCAATGTACAGACTTCGTCTAGTGAAAGCTACAATGATGTATAGACTTGGAATCAAATGAGAAGCCAATGTACAGACTTGACACCAACCAATGTATAGACTTGGTGGAAGGCATGCAATGTACAGACTTCACGATGAAGACATGAACAGTCCGATGTATAGACTTCATGAACGAGACGCTGAAGTCTGTATAGACTTTAACACTGAATGAGACGTTGGCTGAAACAATAGGCTGTACAGACTTTAGATGCGAGAGACGCAAGTTGAGACAATGCAGTGTACAGACTTCATGCATGCAGACGTTGAACTACAGAATGTGCAGACTTTGCCAACAATCAACAATGCAGTGTATAGACTTGGCCAATGCAGCGTTGTATAGACTTCAAGTCAGAATGCATGATGTGTGGACTTGACCAATGTTCAGACTTTATGTAATGCATGCACAAGACGATCAAGACTAAGTCTGTACAGACTTTGAGAGACGGTGCATTGAGACGCAACTTGAGACGCATGGTTGTACAGACTTCGACTTCAATGCATAGACTTTGAATGCTTGAGAGACGATGCATGAGACGCAAATTAAGACGCTGGACTCTGTACAGACTTGAGCAATGTATGGGCTTAGCTTCGTGCAAGCTACAGTCCAATGTATGGACTTTGAAGTTCAACTGGTGAGTGTACAAACTTCACCAATGAGACGCTCACTGTACAGACTTTGTCTGTGACACATCCAATGTACAGACTTAGCCATGTATGGACTTAACTGCTCGCACCAGCAATGTATAGACTTGGTAGCATGAACTGTGCACATGAATGTACAGACTCTAAGGCATAAGCAAATGCAATGTACAGACATGCAAAACTGGGGAAATGCAATGTATGCTGGAACACATTAATGCAATCTATTCAAACAGAATAATGCATTCAAAACATCATTTCATCATCATTCATGTTGCTATCATATGCAGAATGCTCAAGGATCTCAAGGATAAAGGATGCACAGAAATGCACTCACTTTGTTGCTATCATCAAAACAAAATAGCATTGCTATCATCAAATCAACATAGCACATGCTTGTGACTAAGGGGCACAACAGGGTCCTCCTGGTTGACCTCCCTCCGAAGTCGAGGGGAAAGCAGCCTGTCGCCGAACTCTTTTCTTCCGCTGAACTGGAGCCGGCACTACAGAGGGGAAATCTGTGTATTTCTGCTATCCTCTGAAGAAACTGAAGCCATGTGCCCATTTGTACACGCCTCTTCTCTCGAGGCTTCCTCGCCCCCTTTGCTTCATGAGAAGAACGGCAGAGATTGCAGTACGCCTTCATCAAATAGCGGTAGGCGAAACTAGTCAAATACCGCCCCTCTCCGTCTGTTTGGTCCTTCAGCCAGTCTGGCCAACAGACCTCCTCATACGGTTCACCGTCTATCGGGAGGCCGCTTAGCTGCGAGAGACTCCAAAGGTCTAAGGACGTCTCTCCTTCTGAGGTATAGAAGGTGTTGTACTCTGGGTAAAACACATCGATCATGCCGCAGCAAAGACCCTTCGAGATGGGTGATAGCCACACACCCGTCGTTGAAAAGCCGTGCCACAATTTAAAATATTCGCACTCACTCACTTTTAAAGATTAGAAAATCAAGTGTAGTGGTAAGTGGAGTCGATCCCGCGAGGAGGAAATAACATTTTGGAATAAGTTGGAAAAATATCTTTATGCTTTGAAAAGTCGAGTTTTGAGTGAGATTAATCTAAGGAAAAATAAATTACATGAAAATAAACCCACTAAAGAAGATGAGAGGGGTAAAGAACAGAACTTTGAAGAGATAGAAAGAGGAACTAAGACAACCATAATTTACAAAGATGAACTTTTATTAAGATGGAAGTGAAAAGTACACTCTATGAAAATGAAAATTATAACTCATAAAATAAAGAAAATGGGAAAGAATATAGCCAAGATGAAGATGAAGATCGCCGCCTAATCGCCGTGCGAGCCTTGGAGTGGATCGCCCCACCGTGGAGATGGTCGCCGCCAAGAGGACCAATGGGAGAATCTCCGCCTTGGGATGTTTGGATGAAAATAGAGGAGGGAGAGAGATAGAAAAGGAGGGGAGCTAAAAAATAGTAAAACAGAAATAATAGAAACGGAGCAAGATTAGAAGTGAAATAACTTTGAAATCATAGAGATTTAGAAGAAGTGGTAGAAACAAAAGTTGAAGATCAGGAAGAGAAGAAAACGTTTTGTGAAGAGTGTATAGAGAGTAGAAGATCAGAAGATGGTGAAAACTAGGGAAGAACAGAAGTGTGCTGCACTGATGAACAGTAAAATGACAAAAAAACTGAACTTTGGAAAACTACAAATAACTTAAAAACGAAGAAGAATTAGAGGAAGTGATAGAAGAAAAAATTTTAGATCTCAGAAAGATAAAGACCTTTTATGAAGAGACTAAAGTGAAAATAAAACATAAGGGCATGAAAACTTGAAAAGAATAGGGTGTAGAACCTTGGATGAGTAGTAAAAACACAGGACAATACCTTGAAAAAGATATTGTAACTTAAAAACAGTAGAGAATTAGAAGATGGTACAGAAGAAAAAGTTGCAGATCTCTTAAAAACAAAAACTTTAATGAAGAAAGAAGGAGAGGAAAATGACTAGAAGGGAGAGAAATAAGAGAAAGAACAGAGAGAAACACTGGTTCACAGATGAACAGAATAGCACAGTGAAAAACATGAAATACCTTAAAAAGCATAGAGAATTAGAAGATGATGTAGAAGAAGAAGTTGTAGAGCATAAAAACATAAAGAACTTTGATGAAGACAGCAAGAGGATAAAATGAACTTACGTGGGAGAAAACGGTGACCTAAGGTTGGGAAAGAAAGAGTGAAAGATTGCCCAAAAAAGAACTCCCTTTCTCCTCCTTGGCATGGGCTATTTATAGGGAAAGTTGGGTAGATGGGGGGTGGAGATTGTATCAAAAGGAGATGGATGGCTGGGATTCAAATGGAATATGATGCATGGGGAAGAGGAAAAGTAGGTGGGCACCCCATTTCTTGGACTTTGGGCACCCCCTTTCCCAAGGCTCATCATGTCTCTCCTTTATTTCAAACTTTAAATTCAATTTTCTCTCCAACCAAAATATGTGTTTCTCTTCCTCAATTTCAAACTTTTGAAATTTATTTTCCCTCTAACCAAAATATGTGCTTTTGACTTGGTCAAAGTGGTGGTGACAGTTTTGCCCCTGACTTCTTTTGCAATTACCTTCGGTGTCCTGCACACACATAATTACAATTTAGTCCATAAAAATTATCATAATGTGCATATAAATCTCAAATGCTCATGGTTATGCAATGGAAAATTAATGCTCATGGCCCTCAACTTCAAATTATTACATAAAATCATCAAATTAATCAATTTGCGTGAAAGCTCCAATTTAAATGCGGAGTTGAGGTTAACTATAAAATATGCATAATTACCTAATTATATGCACATAAAATAGTATTCATGCGATGAATTATCATAAGAAATGGACACTTATCAATGGGGTAGCGGTATCTTGATGCATATACACTGTGATATACACCCGCTCTGATCAAGATGGGTGTGTACCGCTGCAAGACAAAGTCTGTGAATTCGACTGCTCCCGGCCTGAAAGCATGGGCGTCGGTGGCCTTCAGATCAGCGAACGACCCTATGGAAATATGATGCTTGAATCGGACCTCCAGACAGTCTAATAAGAAAGGCTCGTCTCTATATCCCCACTTGAGCGGAGCCAGGAATAAGCAAAAAGACGGCCTCTCTCGGTCTACACGACCTGCAGTCTCGTTCCATCTGGCCGGAATGAATTCGAGGGCTCTAGTCAGCAGCCCGTCCTGTGGAGACAGTTCCTGAAGCCCAAGTACGGCACCCCACTTCCTGGGTTCACCTGGCAGATAAATGGGTCTTCCCCTTACAACGCAGTCATTAAGACTGTCCCGTCCCTCAAGCAGTGCTAGCTCAGCTTTCTGAACAAGGAACAAATCCCACTTCCCCTGAAGGTTGAACCACTTCAGAAAGGACATCAGATGCTTGTCCTTGGGATGATCCACCCTGGAGCCGTCAGGGCGTTCATATTTGAAGGAATCACTTCCGATGATCAGCAGATGGTCAGTATCCACTGTCTCGGTCTCTGAATCGGAAGATTCTGCTACTATGTCCAACTTGCCATGGCCCCTATCCAAAGAGTAAACATCCCTCCACGTCACCATAGCACGGGAGAAGGAAGAAGATCTATATGCCATGATATCTGCACGAAAGATAACCACAAAGAAAGCAAGCAAAGTCAGAAGGCCTCTTGAAGATAAAGTCTTTTCTGATAAAAATTCGGTAGAGTCTCCCCAGCTCGGGAGATTGCCAGGGCGAAGCGGGAACTCGTCCACTAAGTGACGATCCCTGAAAAAGGCCGTGGGCGTCACGCCAGGGCCAAATAGGACACCCAGTGGTGTAGCTCCGAGGACAAGCCTATAAGGAGCCTCTCGGGGCCTGGGAAAGCAAGGGGTTGGACCCCAAAATCGCTACTCACCCCTCTGATCTCACCGCCGCGCTCTGGAGAAAGAGAGAAGAGAGAGAAAGTCAAAGTGCAAATGGGGTTGGAATGAATAAAAAAGAGAAAGAATGAGAATATATAGTGGAGGGCTCGACGGCCCTAATCCAGCGCGCTAAAGGGCGCACTGGATTAACGTTTCCCCCCCTCAATAAGGAAATTCAAAATTTTGAAGGGGCAGACTCATCCTAATCCGGCGTGCTAAATAGCGCGCCAAATTAGGCACTCTCCCAACAGCCAAGGGGGCGCGCCATTTTAGGCTTTTCCCAAATGCTGAGGGGCGCGCCGTATTAGGCCCCCCTCTCTAAGGAGCGCGCCGGATTAGGCCTGCATGCGCAAGGGGCGCGCCGTTTTAGCCACCGCCCCGGATTAACCACCTCACCATATTCAAAGACCATTCTAAGACCGTGTCGAGCCAGAAGGGGAATCTGCCCAAGCAGAGCTCATCCGTGGGTCCCGCTTCGCTCGTGCCTTGCTCGCAGCACCCGTGGCTAGGGGGCATTGTTGGCACTCGAAATATACTCGATGGTGATCAAACCTTAGAGACAAATGATGCGGCCCACTGAAGCTGGGAAGCTGAAGGGGACCAACACATTTAAGCCTTCTCAAGTCGCCAGAGCCCCAGGTCATCTATCACGAATGCCGGGGACGTCACCTGACGAGGATCGAGAGGAACACACCACAAGAGGGCGTTATCCGTAGTCTGATCAAGGATGAATACGCTCTCGTCGTCCGACCAAGGATGAGCATACATCCATCGTCCGATCAAGGACGCGGATGTACCCGTCGTCTGATCAAGGACGAGCATGCCCTCATCGTCCGACCAAGGACGAGAACCTATCCGTCGTCCGATCAAGGACGAGGATGTGTCTGCCGTCCGACCACGAACGAGTATGTATCCATTGTCCGACCAAGGACATGGACACACTTGGCGGCACGCCGTCTGAATGAAAGATCCTCTCTAGGTGAGTGAACGCCCTCGACCCTTCAAAACAAAGGATCGAAGGTTCTATCAGCAGAAGACCCCGATTACCCGACACGGGTGCGGCTTCTCAGCTTATTGGGCCTGTCAGTGGCTAGATGAACGCCCAGTCGAGGCGGAAACACCCTGGGCGGCATATCACTACCCGTGGGAGCTACCAATGCAAGTCGAGGCGAGCCGAGCGCATGAACCGATGTGCCGAGAGCCGTGTCAGCGGAAAACCCGCTTGTTATAGCTGAAGGTACACGAGTTCCAAAAGCGACCATTTGGCGGGCCGAAAGTCTCGTCTGCATTCTCCCTTATGCTCCAGAGAGACCATAGAGGGATAAAGGATCACAGCGACCCTCGGGGTCAGTCCGGAGCCCGTTGTCGGACCCGTGTTGGGGTAACGCGATCAAATGGCTCGAATCCGACGCGCTCATCCTAAACCGACGCCCCCCTCAAATCCGGCGCGCCCTATTGGCCTTGGGCAGCCTTTTAAACCTGTGCGCCCCGTTCAGCTCAAATCCATCGCGCGTGAAATGGCCTTAAACTGGCGCGCTAAACCTCGCGTCGGATTAAGCCTGGTCGAGGGATTGCCTATAAAAAGGCCTTATGTTTGAGAACAGAAAAAGAGAGGAAAATAGACAGATAGAATCAAGAGAAAGAGAGAGAGGAAATCTTGGAGAGGAAGACGGGGAGTAGAGATCCCGTCCGTCCCGATACTCTGTTTTCTCTGCTGATTGTCTACTGTGAAGTTTCAAGGTGGGTTGGCAAGCTCGTGGCATCTTCTTCTACTGCTTTCCTCCCCCTTTCTGCTAATATCGCTCCACAGAGCAATGTAATCGAAGGGCGATGATATGAGCCCGAGGCGTTCCTCGAACCCCCTCTCTCTGATTGTCTCTGTTTTCCCCCTTTCTTTCGAGAATGAAATCGGTCTCGGGCGACAACGCCGAGCCGAATGTGCTGTAATACTTTCACCGTGTGATCGAATGAAGGAATGAGTGTGTGTCTGTTGCTACCTCTTCTATATCTTGTGTGTTATTAGTTTGGGCTTTCTACTGCCGAATACGCCTCAGGTTCTCGAGGCAACATTAATAATCCCCCTCCCTGGGGCTCTCCCTTTGTCGTACAGATGATGTGAATAAGTCCGTATGTTCGTATGTTCTCTCCCGGTCGGAGGATTGCATGTTAGTGCATCACCCTTCACTCCGGGAGGTGGCTCCCCAATGCATCCCCGTTCGCGGTTCGGGGCTAGGAGAATGAACACCTTCGCTGTTATTATCGTGTGTCTGTGTATACTACAGATGATGTCGAGGTGTTCGACCATTTGTCTCTTCCAGGAGCTCGGTCTGTTGGCTGGCCCTTCTGGTCATAAGTTCAGTCCACTGGCTCCCTTTCACCATATCCCTTCGATGCATATGTGTGTATGTGGTCGGCGGCTGCCCGTCCCCCAATCGAATGTCTTCCGGCCATAACGTTCTTTAGTAGTATGTCTTCTCGAAGAACTCGCTACCCGGGGAGGGGAATATTCCCCATCATCTTCAATCATTGTCGAGTCACAGAGTCATATCTTCTAATGATGTGAACCCTGTAATTCACCAAGTGAATATCAACAGGGCTGAGCCCGACATCAAATCCACCTTCTTCTTGTGAGAGGGGTGGTGGCTGTGAGAAGATTACGTCTCATAGGCTGGCCCTCGAGGTGACTTCTCGTCTCAACCGTCCCTTAATTGTCTTTGAATCGTGGAGATGGATACCCTTAGCAGGCTAGCCCTCGGGGTCTTTTCCCTCCAACGAAGTCCGCCGGTCACCGTCTGGCACTCCCGGCCTTAAAGGAGCGTACCCCATCTCGTGGGACTATCTCCGCTTCGCCCCTACAACCCCCCCAATCATGGGGAGGTGCTGCCAAAATTTGGACTAATAACTTAGTCTAATCTCCAGTTGATATGTTTGGACATGTTTATTGAAGACTATGCTTGAGTAGTAACCTCGCATAAGTCTGTAATTGCCTCGATTGCAGTGATACTGGGGCCTGAATAAGTCTTCTAATCTTCTAAAATATCAACAAAGTCTTAATAAATCTGCCTGAAGTTCAATCAGAACTCAAATAAACCAAAAACCCCTTAATCCGGCGTGACCCTAATCCGGCGCGCCAACTTCCGGCGCCCCCCCCTCGCGCCGTTTTAGCACTAGACACATAATCCATTTGGCTTCTTTGAGCCTCTTTCCGGCGCACCCAGGGCGCGTCGTATTAGCTTCCATTTGGCCATCGCGCCGTATTAGCCCAGCTAGCCATCGCGCCGTATTAGTCTCCATTTGGCCACCGCACCACTTTAGCTTTCATATCGGTATCGCGCCGTTTTAACGTTAGCTAGCTACCGCGCCGTTTTAGGCTAATTATATCTAAACATGCATCAACCTCATATGCATTTAATTGTTGGTGTGTCAGCCCTTGACACTTAATGCTAAAGCCCTAGTTGGCCAAATAAACCTAATTAAATAAAAGAGTAAAAGGGGCTTTTAACACCCCTAGTTGCATCGAATGTCCATTTCAAAAAACATGAGCATGTATCTGCATCAGCATACATTGCCATCTAAGTAACTACGATTGCATCTCTAATCACATGAATAAACCAATTAACAACCTGTTGCATCTCGCACGGACGGTCAACCAAACGACCGCATCTCACAGCATCCAACTAATGCATTCAATCAGCACTTCTTATGCCTTCACGTTACCTCCCGAGGCATCATTTCTTGACAATTAATCAAGGGTTGTCCTCTATCTTAGAGGACATAATTAACGTCATAGCCTTTATGGTGTGACGGACTCCGAGTCTTGACACGAACATCACAATCGACTGACCAAGTCAGATCGAGCGCATAATAAATTTGTCACTTCGGTGACTGGCACGCCTAATAATAAATAAAAACGAATGAGGATAAAGCTTTAAAAAGATCGTCAGACAAGTCTGGCACGCCCGGTGGGACTAATGTAATAAAATACCCCTTGTAAAAATAAACAACCGAAACATCCGCGGCAACAGATACTTGTTCTTGATGGTCACCTCATTCAGCTGCCGGTAGTCAATGCACAACCTCAGACTACCATCCTTCTTCTTCACGAATAGCACGGGCGCGTCCCAAGGGGAAAAGCTAGGACGAATGTACCCCTTGGCCAGCAACTCCTACAACTGCGCCCTCAACTCAGCGGAGGCCATACGGTAGGGAGCCTTCGCCAAGAGTCCCATACCAGGCACAACCTCGATAATGAAATCGATCTCCCACTGGGGAGGTAATCCAGGAAAATCCTCAGGAAAAACGCCGGGAAACTCGCACACCACCGGAATGTCCTCGACAGCCAGACACGATTAGTCTACCAAGACCACAGAAGCGAGAAAACCCTGACAACCAGAATCAAGCAAACGACGGGCTCGAATCGCAGAAATGAGGAAAAAAGGAGAGGTGGAACGGATACCTTGGAAGTAGAAGGTCCGCCTGCTGGGATGCTGAAAGTAAACCCTCTTCATTCCACAATCCACCACCGCTCCATGAGCCTCGAGCCAATCCATGGCCAAAATCACATCGTAATCCCGAAGCTACAAAGCATACAACCTGCCTGGCATACTCCGCCCCTCGATCTAAACTGGAACCTTCTCGAAACAATACGACTGATCATGAAGTCACCAGACGGCAACTCCACCATCAGATCACAAGACATCTGAGATACCAGGTCCTCAACACTCAGCGTGAAATCCTCCGAAATAAATGAATGGGACGCGCTGAATTAAACAAAACTCGCGCCGCGCTACCCAAAATCATAACAGTACCTTCCACAAGCTGCGACGACTCTGCCTCTGCCCTGGTCATGTGAGTAATCTGGCCTCGAGCTCTCTGCCTGCCCACACTCGCTGACCGTGGTAGTGGCAGAAACTGGCCCTACTGCTGCTGCTGAGGAAACTGGGGTGGCTGACGCGGCCGCTGTGGACAGTCACGTGCCATGTGTCCTGGCTGATCGCACCTGAAGCAGATCACCGGCATTGTACACTGCCAGCCTGGATGCGACTCGCCACACCGGGAACACGCCGAACGAGATCTACCAACTGACCCCTGCCGTTGCAAAGGTGCCGGCTGCTGAACACTGCCCAAAGAAGCCTGCTGCTCACGGCCCTCCTTCTTCTTCTTCTGGAAACTCTTCCCGAAGAACCTCTTCATCTTGGCGCCGAAAGATGCAGATCCTGCCGCTGGAGTCGAAGCTCCCGAACTACCATAAGGAAGCTGGAACGCGCTCTGCTGCTGAATAGTCATCTGCTGGCTGCGGCCTGACAAGGACTGCCCCTGGCTAATCGGTCCCCAAGTCCTCTGCATATCCATCTCCAAGGACGCCGCTACACGAGAAGCCGTCTCCAAATCAGTGGCAGCATTCGCAATCAAATGGTTCCTCAACTTCTGCCTCAAACCCTGTACGAACTGTGCGGTCTTTACCCTCTCATGCTCCATGATGTGAGGTGCATAATGACCCAGCTCAACAAATCGAGCCCTGTACTGCAACACGGAGATGTCGCCCTAGACCAGCTCTAAAAACTGACGCATCCTCTGCGTAGTAATATACTCTGGACAGTAGGTACGCTCGAAAGCACTGACAAAGTCACTCCACGCAATCTGCTCAAGGGGACGTGACTGAAAGGACGTCTTCCACTCGGAAGACCACCACTCCCGAGCCGTGCCCTGTAACTGGTTGTAGGCCAATATCACCTTGTCCTCCGCAGTACACCGCATGGAACTGAACACCCGCTCCATCTCGTCGAGCCAACTCCGAGCCAAGTCAGGGTCTGGCTGGCCGCCATAGTAAGGTGGATGGAACTACATGAAATCCCTCATTGCTCGGCCTGGCCCACCCCTGGTCGATGAGCCCTCACCAGCCTCTCTGTCGAACTGCTGTAACATAAGCTGGTACATGCCACGGAAGAAATCCTCGGCCCCCGGAAACCTCGCAGTATCCACTGCCTCAGTGGCCTCTGGTGGCACTCTACTCTGCTCCTCCTGCTCCTGCTGAACCTCCTGCTGGAACTCCTGAACCTCAGCTGACTGTCCCTACTGAGAGCGAGTCCCCCACCTCGGCGCCATGCTCGCTCCTGAAGCAAAAGACAGGAAACACAGAAATGGCAAGGTCAAGAGAAACACACGGTGTCCGATGCCAGCGTCATCTGTACATCATTGATGTGGACTAGTGGACCACTATAATTACTTATGATTCTTGTATAATCCCATAACCGCGCTCTGATACCAGCTGTAACGACCCGAGAATCTGATTACCGGGAAGGCCCGATAACCCGAGACTCGCACCGCCACCCACGAGCCCAAAGACTCGGAAGGGTTAAAAGGATGGTGTGGAGACTACACAAGTATCACAAATAATTACAAAAATTAAATAGTTAATATATTTAAGTAGGAAATTAAATTAACATTTTGCATGATACATGGTCCACAAGATAACATAAAATAAACAACAGTAGTCTACAATTAGTATAGAGACAAGAAAGAAAAGTACACCTACACGGGGCATACCCCGGCTCTGACCTCTGGCACTAACGCTGGGCACCTGAACCACGCTGAGCCTCAGTCGCGCTCCTCTGACACCGTGTCTCGCCTGAAACACGGTGAAAACGCGCAGGGAATGAGTCTCAGAACAAGACTCAGTAGGGATCACTCGAACCCTACCTCGCGAAACGGAAAACCATTATGCTAGCGGTTAAGCGAGTACCTCAGAAGTAACAGCCCTGCAACTACAACACCGGTCTCGCGGCACAAAAACCAACGCACCCGCCACAGCGAAACAACCGGAGCTCAACGGTCAACCCGACCAAAACCCGAAGGTCGAAGTCACAAGACTGACAATCTGTCACTCCCGACTCGACAAGAGTACCTCCCACTAGAAGTACAGTTGGTAGCGTCCCCTGACGTCTTACACCGCACCGTAGGTGAACTGCCTGACGTGGTAGCGCCTGCCAGAGGCATGGACACCGAACAAGTAACCACAAAGCAAGTGACTAGCTGGGGTCACGCTCGTCAGCGTGTGTCCAACTGCCCCCAACCACGTGAGCACACACAGACCATACGTCCTACGTCTGGCCTCTAACTGGTTTTCCCCTTGTGCCAGACTCTGGCTACAGACGAGTGGTAACGCGAAAGTTCATCGTTTAAAACACGCGTATCAATCTTAAAAAGTCCAACTCGCACTAGATGAAAGAAAGACGTAATATGGTGGCAAGAAGGGTCGAATCCACAGGGAAGAAGAGATTTTTTAGAGTTAAAAATCTTGGAGTCCCTTAGAAAATACTTGTGATTTTACTTTACTTAAAGAAAATAATGAAATGATGAACGAACCAAACACTTAATTAAAAGCACTTATGACTATGAGCGTATGCTTTAGAAAATAATTGCATAAAGTGGAGAAGAAGAGGTAGAAGAAGGAGGAAGAGAGGGAAGATAAACAAGATCTAGATAAAATGAACACTTCTTTCATTAACATAAAGTAACAAGTACATGAAATGCAAGACAAGCTTACACTAAAGATGTGACGAGATTACAATGAAGTAAAATGAAACTAAAGTAATAATAAAAAGAGGAGTCTGATGTGTGAAGATGGTAGTAGCAATGGTGATGACACCGTCGTCTCCTCCTCGTCGAGCCTTGGAGAGGATCGCTCCGCCTTGAAGGAGATCACCGTGGAAAGAGGTGGATGAAGAAGCCGTCGTCGTCCACGTCACGAGCCTTGGAACGTCGCCCGTCTTGATGTGCACGTCGCCATGAAAGGAGAGTTGTGGAGGATAAACTTTGGAGAGAAATATAGAGAGGAATGTGGAAGGGTTTGTGTGGAGATGAAGAAGGAAGAAGATGAGAGAGTAAAATAGTGAGAAAATAAATATAACTCGTAAATAAAGAAGAATTAGAAGAAGTGATAGAAGATGAAAATCTAGATCTATATAAGAGGATGAACTTTGATGAAGAACTCAGAGAGAAAAAAAGAGTGGAAGAGCTTCAAAATAGAGGAAGAACAGAGTGTAGTGCCTCGGATAAACAGTAAAATCATAGGATAGTAAGTTAAAAAATGAGAAATAACTTTTAAATCAAAATGAATTAGAGAATGATGTAGAATAAGAAGTTGTAGCACACTTAAAAACAAAGAACGTTCATGAAGACAGTAAGAGAATAAAATGACTATAAGGGTGAGAAATAAGAGGAAGCACAGAGAGAAACATTGGTTCACTGATGAACAGGATAGCATAGTAAAAAACATAAAATACCTTGAAAATCAGAAGAAATTAGAAGATGATGCAGAAGAAGAAGTTGTAGATGACTTAAAAATAAAGAACTTTTATGAAGATAGCAAGAGGAGAAGAGGGACGAACGAGGGTGAACTCGGTGACCTAAAATGTGAGAGGGAGAGGGTAAAAATTGCCAAAAGAAGAACTCCCCTTTCTCCTCCTTGTCATGGGCTATTTATAGGGAAAGTTGGGTAGATGGAGGGTGGAGATTGTATCAAAAGGAGATGGATGGTTGAGATTTAGGTAGAATATGATACATGGGGAAGAGAAAGTAGGTGGGCACCCCCTTTCTTAGATTTTGGATACCCCCTTTCCCAAGGCTCATCATGTCTCTCCTTTATTTCAAACTTTGAATTCAATTTTCCCTCCAACCAAAATATGTGTTTCTTTTCCTCAATTTTAAACTTTTGAAATTTCTTTTCCCTCCAACCAAAATATGTAAATTTAACTTGGTCAAAGTGGTGGTGACAGTTTTACCCCCGACTTCTTTTGTAATTACTTTTGGTGTCCTGCACACACATAATTACAATTTAGTCCATAAAAATTATCATAATGTACACATAAATCTCAAATGCTCATGGTTATGCAATGGAGAATTAATACTCATGGCCCTCAACTTTAATTTATTATTAAATAATATCACAGAATTAATCAATTTACGTGAAAGCTCCAATTTAAATGCGGAGTTGGGGTTAACTATGAAATATGCATAATTACCTAATTATATGCACATAAAATGGTATATATGCGATGAATTATCATAAGAAATGGACACTTATCACACCCCCAACTTACTCATTGTTAGTCCTTTAGCAATGTCAATAAATTAAAATTTAGGACTAACAAGAGTTTGTAAAATTCATGCTCTCATATCTAGTTCTCCCTTCATAGAATCAACCAAAGATTAGGAATCTGGAATCATTAATGCACACTAGTCTTATGTAGGAACTTAATAGTACATGATTAATAATTCAAATCAAAGCTCAATAGCACTTATGCATGTGTAACTACCAAATCCACAGCTTAGACAATTACATCCCCCATTTGTTATTCCAAACAAATACCTTTCAACCCTGCATCTCTTAGATCAGAGCATTAAGTATATTAACTTTTTATCTGCCTTATTGCTTTGTCCCTTTGGGATCTTTTATACCACACATGATGATGTACTACCCTTCACTACTCAACGTGAACCTCGACTCTTATCTTAGGAGAAGCAGGCCCAGTTTCGCAGATCCAGGTTCCCTTTTCTGTTTTACGCGAACCTCAACACGTCTTAGGTGAAGTATGTCCGGTTACTAAGACTAGGGGCATTTTTCATAGTGTATTTTTTTCTTTTTTTTCTCTCTCTCTTTTTTTTTGTGTCATTACGCTTATTTGATAGATAATTTGGCAGAAAGCTTTGTGAAAAGATATCGTTTCTTAAGAAGTGCAGAATATCAAACAGCATACCAAAAATAGCAGAGGACTTGTCTTGCTTGTTTCATTAGTGTGTAATATGAATTTCTTTTTTATAAAGTGCACATGAACTTTAAATGGATTCTTATATCAATTTTTCATGGCTACATTGACTAAATTTTCCATCATCGTTCTCCCTAGTCTTTTCTATTCCAGAATTACTTTTAATTTAAGCATGAATCATGAAACTGAAAATGGGGTTTACATCTTTCTACGATGACATGCAAGACAGAACTCCTATCAGGTTGTACTATATGCATCATGAAAATTTTTCTCTCCCCCCCCCAACTTGAATGGCATTATCCCCAATGGCATATAGAATTGAAAGCAATAGAACAATGTATCAATAAATACTTTTGAGTAGGAAAGAGACAACTGGATATATGGGACGAAACCTCCATCAATGTCATGGACGGTGACGACTTCCTCTCCTTGGCTTTGACCGGACTACTAAAACACACTCAAAGAAAAATGTCAAACAACAAAAATCTTGGGTTGCCTCCCAGAAACGCTAAGTTTTTCGTCTTCAGCCAGACGCATGAGAGCTCACGAAGATTTTATTCCAGACCACTTAGGACAATGGATTCTTTTTGCAACTGATCTTTTTCCAAATAAGGTTTCAATCTTTGACCATTGATAGTGAAAATATGACCATTTTTAGGATTCAAAATTTTTATGGCACCGTGGTCAAAAGTCTTAACAACTACAAATGGCCTGTCCCATCTGGATTTCAACTTGCCTGGGAACAAGCGCAGCCTTGAATTGAAAAGCCAAACCTTTTGATTAACATGAAAAGTTTTCCTATGAATATGTTTATCATGGAAAGCTTTGGTTTTTGCTTTATAAATCTTGAAATTTTCGTAGGCCTCGTTACGCAGTTCCTCCAATTCATTGAGTTGTAGGGCTCTTTGGGCTCCAGCTTGAGTTAATTCGAAGTTGACTTGCTTAATGGCCCAATAGGCTCTATGTTCAAGCTCTATGGGCAAGTGGCAGGTTTTTTCAAAAATGAGACGATATGGAGACATGCCAATGGGAGTCTTAAAGGCAGTTCTATAGGCCCAGAGTGCATCATCTAGTCACTCAGACCAGTCTTTCCTATCAGGCCGAACTGTCTTATGCAATATGTTCTTTATCTCCTTTTGGAAACCTCCACCTGGCCGCTGGTTTGGGGATGATAGGGGGTAGTGAGCTTATGAGTGATGCCATATTTGTGAAGCAAAGCTCGGAATTGGAAGTTTTTGAAATGAGATCCCCCATCACTAATCATAGCTCTAGGACACCCAAATCTAGAAAAGATGTTCTTCTTGACAAAGTTTATTACCACCTTATGATCATTGGTCCTTGTGGCTACAGCTTCAATCCATTTTGAAACATAATCGATCGCCACCAAGATGTATTCATTCCCAAGATACGGTGGAAATGGTTCCATGAAGTCTATACCCCAAACATCAAAGATTTCGACAACCAAAATGGGATTAAGCGGCATCATATCTCTCTTCGAATTATTACCCACAGCTTGACACCTCAAACATGTTTTTAAAAATTCATAAGCATCCTTAAATAAAGTGGGCTAATAAAATCTATTGTGCATCCCTTGGTTTTGATGATGACAATAGGATATGTTTGACTAATCTAAGTTCTATCTTGTCTCTTAAAGCAAATGGTTTAGTTATGTGTGTAAAGATAGTGCATTGAATTAATGCTCATTTGATGATGACAAACAATGTTTCTGATCAACTCAATATAAATCTGATAGTTCAATTTACTTCTGATAAGTTAAGTAATTTCAGGTCCACTGAAATCCAAGTGGAATCAACAAGTCAGAAGAAGTGTCAAAGGCCGCTTGTCGACCAGGGAAGTGGTTATGGTCGACCAACGAACTCAACCAGAAAAGCATCAGATCATCTGTCTTCTGGAAGCACCTTGGCTGTCGACCAAAGCCCCACCTCTGGTCGACCACAGAACAGCCAGAACATCAGACAGAACTGACGGCCATCTGTAATTCGTCCCTTGTCGACCAGCGACCAGGCTGTGGTCGACCAACGGGCGAAGTGAGTTTCAGCCAGAAGAACCGGCCGTCTGGGGAATGCCCATTGTCGACCAGCGACAGGGTCATGGTCGACCACGGGCTTTATAGCGTCCAGAACCGAACTCTAACCGAATTCTGTTGAGGTTCCTTAAAACCTGCAGATGGTTGTTGCAGGTTGTTGGGCTGCTCAGGAGATAAGATTCCGCACGGGAATCAAGGAAACAATCTTGCTTAGAAGTGGTCAAACTCGTTCTAACGATCGGATTTAAACCGATCCCTGTTTTCTAGCAGATTGGCGCTCGATCTGAAAATTGCGCGGGAAGAACTTCAAAGGCGGTATGAAGAATATAATGCGACTAATCACGAAAAAAAGAAGTAGTGAGAGAGCACGGAATAGAAGCCAAGGAAGATACACACAGAAGAGGAAGAAGGAGCTCTCCACCAATCAAAGATCTGTAGAAAGGTTAAAGGCAATCTCGTTGCTGCAGAAGGAAGACTTAGCTCAAGACTGTGCGATCTCCAGCAGCAGAACAATCGAAGGCAACTGACTGGAAGATCAACAGGGAGTCTAGGCTTCTTCATAAGAGTGATCAAGTCCCAGGCTGAACATCTATTCTTCTACACACGCCAATATTCAGTCCTGTCTTTCATCACCTGTTCTTATCATCTTTTCATTTCTGATTACAATTATTGTCAAGCTGTGAGGCAGCAGAATCAAGCTGTGTGTCAGCAGGTACAAGCTGTGTGTCAGCTGTGTTTTGGTTGAGATCAGAGATTCTCATAGTGAAGCCTTGCTTGAGTTAAGCAAGGGGTGGATGTAAGTCTCAGGAAGAGACTGAACCACCTTAAAATCCTTTCTTGTGGTGTGCTTGTGTGTGTTTGATTTCCTATACGTATGCTTGCATCTTTACTATCCGCATTAGTTCTATGATTCATTAATTACCAGTAGCTCATCTGGTCGATAGTCAGTAAATTATCAAAAAGGGGGAAAGATCTATTCACCCCCCCTCTAGATCTATTCAGTCCGTATCCAACACGTGGTATCAGAGCAGGTTCTCCAAAAATGTGGTCTAACAACCAGGAGAGACCGGGCGGACTGAACTCTAAAAGCCTCATAGCTGAGGGGCACTCTGTAACTAGACCTCCATATTTTGATGGAACTGATTATTCTTATTGGAAAAATCGTATGCAGGTGTTCTTACGTGCGCAAGACCACGAGATGTGGAGGGTAGTGAGCCGCGGACCTTTTGAGCTACCGGAAGATGAAGAAACCTGGACCAGAGAACAGGTCAGGAAATCAACTGTCAACTGGGGAGCCATGAACGTAATGCAGTGCTCACTACACCCCACAGAATTCTCCAGAGTTTCCCAATGCGCAACAGCCAAAGAAATGTGGGATCGTCTAAAGGTAATCTACGAAGGTACTTCCGAGGTAAGAGAGACAAAAGCAAATATGCTAGTCTCAGAATATGAGATGTTTAGGATGAAAAATGATGAAAGTATTTCTGAGATGTATGCCAGATTAGTACAATTGACTAATGGCTTGAAGAGCTTAGGGAAGACATACAAAGAGCAGGAATTAGTGAGGAAGATTTTAAGGTCTCTCACATCGATGTGGCATACCAAGGCCACAGTCATTGAGGACTCAAAGGATCTCACAACAATGACAGTGGATGAGTTAGTAGGATCCCTGATGGCCTATGAGGTCAATCTGAAGAGAAAGGAAGATGAGGGGAAGAAAAAGAAGCAACTTGCCCTAAAGACTAAGACAAGCACCTCTGAGGTGTCTGACAATGAAGACTCATCTAGCTCAGGTGAAGAATCTGGTGAGCTAGCCATGCTTACAAGAAAATTTAAGAAATTCCTGCGAAAGGAAGGTAAAGGATTCAGAAATCCAAAGGGCATGGTAAGGAAGTCATCCCAGTTTAAATCTGATAAACATAAGACTTCTTCTAACAAACTCATTTGCTACAATTGCAGGCAGCCTGGACATATGAAGGCTGAATGTCCAGAAGCTCCTAAGAAATCAAGCTTCAAGTGGAAAGGCAAGAAACCCAAGGCGATGATTAGCACTTGGAGTGAGGAGGAAGAGAGTAGTGAAGAGGAAACAACTTCCGAGGAAGAAGAAGGAAAGCTCTGTCTGATGGCCAAAGGAGACAACAGTGATCTTGAGGTAAGTTCCCCATTTCAAGACTTCTCTAGTTCGGATTGGGAAGCAGTATATTCAGAATTGCTTGATACTTATGAAAGAATAAGAAAGGAAAATAAACATTTGAAGAAGAAGATCAGTCAACTGAATAAAGACAGCAATTCAATGGATAACAAAACTGAACTAGAAATGGAAATCAAGTCACTGAAAAACAAGCTGAATCAAATGGACTTAGATGAAGAAAACCACAAGAGAATGTCCGAAGAGAATGAAATGCTAAAAAACGACATTGATGAGTTAAAACTAAGAGCTCAGGAATGCGAACAGAAAACAAAGCAAACTGAAGAAAAGAACAACTCCATTAAGGAAGAAAACAGTAAGCTTCTAAAAGAGATAGAAAGAATCCAAGGTGAATTGGAAGATAAACAGGAAGCTTTGGAAAAAATGACCAAGGGCCAAGACAACTTAAATGCCGTCTTAGGAATAAAAGTAAACTTTCAAAAAGAAGGGTTAGGATACAATCCTACGGCTAAAAAGGAATTCCAAATAAAAACCGTAAATGGGATTGCTGACTCAAAAGGAAAAAGGCCCCTGATTAATCTATACCAAGATAAACAAGAGGATGTAGCTGAATGCTCCTCCAAAAGGAACAATGTCACCAAGGAAGAGAGAAATTTTAAAGAGAAAACAGTCAATCAATATAAGATTCAAAATAATAAACAAGAAACCCAAATTCACAGAAATCACCAAATAAACCAAGCTAAAGGACATAAATCTGGAAAACAAGATGTCTGGAGACAGGCTGGTCGACAACAGACCCTTCATCTGTCGACCAGAGGATCTGCCAGAACAGGCGCTGGTTACTGGAGAAGCAGTGGTCGACCACAGGTACACCAGATGTCGACCAGAGGTGGTGCCAGAACAGACGCTGAGTTCTGGAGACGCGATGGTCGACCACAGACATACCAAAAGTCGACCATGGCCAGACAAGCAAACAGAAATCACAGGTTTTCTCGGGTAAAACAAAATGAAAACTTGAATACACAAAGGTGGACTCAGATTAAAGAAACTTTAGAACAAAAGCAACCCAATCTGAACAAGTTCAAAAATAAAAATGTACACTGCTCTAACAGAATCTGGGTTCCCAAAGGATTACTGCAGCAATTTCATAACTTTACAAGTCATCTTGGACCCGGGTACCATTGGGGTCCAAAAGTTTCTGTGTAACTTGTGATGCAGGTGTGTTTGGCAGCTATACACAACAAGTGGTACTTAGATAGTGGCTGCTCAAGACATATGACAGGGGACAAGGCAAAATTCTCCGAGCTAAACTCAAAAGATGGAGGACATGTGACATTTGGAGGAAATAACAAAGGCAAGATCATTGGGAAAGGTAAGGTAGGTAAGACATCTACAAATAACATTGAAGATGTACTGCTAGTGGATGGCCTTGAATATAATCTTCTTAGCATCAGTCAGCTATGCGACAAAGGCCATCAAGTAGTCTTTGATTCTAAAATCTGTAAAATTCTTGAACCAAATTCGGCTAAAGTTAAGTTTATGGGCAAGAGAGTAAATAATGTCTACATGATAGACTTGGATGATCCAGCCCACTCCAACTTGTGCCTCACCGCCAAGAAGGAGGACCTGACTTGGTTGTGGCACCGAAGGCTAGGGCATGTTAGCTACAGGGTGCTGCACAAATTGGTTAAGAATAAAATGGTATCTGGTTTACCTGAAATTTCGTTTGCTCAAAATGTCAAAGTATGTGAATCATGTACCCAAGGTAAGCAAACAAGAAAATCATTCAAAGGTAGAACTGAAAGTCAATCCTCTAGACCACTAGAACTTGTGCACATGGACCTTTTTGGCCCAACAAGAACTGCTAGCCTTAGTGGTAAGAGGTACGGTTATGTACTTGTTGATGATTTCTCTAGATTTACATGGGTCATGTTCTTATCTCATAAAAGTGATGCCTTTTCTGAGTTTCAGGAATTTTACAAAAGGATGAAGCAGGATGGAAAGTCCAAAGTGTGTTCAATAATATCTGATCATGGGGGAGAATTTGAAAATTCAGAGTTTGATGAATTCTGCAGGAACAAAGGAATAAATCACAGGTTCTCATCACCAAGGACGCCAGAGCAAAATGGAGTGGTAGAGAGAAGGAATCGCACACTTGTTGAAATGGCCAGAACCTTGTTGGTTGAAGCCAATCTTCCAAGAAGATTTTGGGCTGAGGCGGTCAATACAGCATGTTATATTGTAAACAGGGCAATGGTAAGACCATCTAGTACGAAAACTCCATATGAGGTGTTCAAAGGTAAGAAGCCATCTCTAGCTCATTTTAGGATCTTCGGTGTAAGGTGTTTTATTCATAACAATGACAAGAGATCATTGGACAAATTTGAACCAAAGAGTGACCCAGGAATCTTCTTGGGATACTCTGACCGATCAAGAGCCTATAGAGTCTACAACACCAAAGATCAGCTAGTTGAAGAATCCCCACATATCACATTTGATGAAAATAATGACTTTGACAAAACTGGACAGGTAGGCAAAGATGAAGATGGGGAATTTCTGGAAGGCAAAGAGGAACCAATGGAGACTGAAGCAGAACCAAAGCAAGGTGATTCCAATGATCAACCCGAAGGAGAGATCATCCCAGGTAACAATTCTGAAAATCTGAGATTTCTCAGAGATCATCCTCTAGATAACATCATTGGAGGAATTAATGAACCGAGGAAAACTAGATCTCAGCTTAAAACAGTTGATGAATTAGATCAGCTAGCCCTTGTATCTCAAGTTGAGCCTAAAAATGTAGAGGAAGCTTTAAGAGATGAATCTTGGATAAATGCCATGCATGAAGAATTAAATCAATTTGAAAGAAATCAGGTTTGGAAACTTGTTCCCAGACCCTCATCTCATCCTGTTATTGGAACCAAATGGGTTTATAAAAATAAGCTTAATGAAGAAGGAGTTGTTATGAGGAACAAGGCTCGGTTGGTGGCTAAGGGGTATAACCAAGAATTTGGAGTTGATTTTGAAGAATCATATGCTCCAGTTGCAAGGTTAGAAGCCATTAGAATACTGTTAGCATTTGCGGCGTCCCATGGAATTAAATTGCAGCAAATGGATGTAAAAAGTGCCTTTCTAAATGGCTTTGTAAAGGAAGAAGTCTTTGTGGAACAACCCCCTGGTTTTGAAAATGATGATTTTCCTAATCATGTCTTTAAACTGCATAAGGCTTTGTATGGTTTAAAGCAGGCTCCTAGGGCATGGTACGACAGACTGAGTTCATTCCTCACCAAAAAGGGCTACACAAGAGGTAAAATTGATCAAACATTATTCTCCAAGACCCAAGGTAAGAATATACTAATTGTGCAAATCTATGTGGATGATATTGTGTTTGGATCCACTGAAGCTTCATTATGTACTGAATTTGCAAATCTAATGACCAATGAGTTTGAAATGAGTTTAATGGGTGATTTACAGTTCTTTCTTGGATTGCAGATTCTACAATGTAGAGAAGGCTACTTCATAAATCAATCCAAGTACATAAAGGAGATGCTGAAAAAGTTTGGCATGGAGAGCTGCAAACCAATAGAGTCACCCATGGGGACAAATGCAACATTGGAGGCTGATGTAAAAGGTAACATGGTAGATGCCAAGAAATACAGAGGTATGATCGGATCCCTACTATATTTAACTGCCTCTAGGCCAGACATTCAGTTCAGTGTATGCATGTGTGCTAGATATCAATCTAGCCCTAGAGATTCACATTTAGGGGCTGTCAAGCGTATCTTTCGTTACCTTGCCGGTACCCAAGAATTGGGTTTATGGTATCCTACTTACTGCAAACTAGACTTGATTTCATATTCAGATGCTGATTATGCTGGTTGCAAAATTGATAGGAAGAGTACTAGTGGTTATTGTCAAATATTAGGTGGATGTTTAATATCATGGGCCTCTAAAAAACAGCATTCTGTGGCACTCTCCACTGCTGAGGCTGAGTATGTCGCAGTAGGGAGCTGTGGTACACAGGTTTTGTGGATAAAACATCAACTTCAAGACTACAATGTAGATCTTGGATGTGCACCTATTTTCTGTGACAACACTAGTGCTATTAATTTGTCTAAAAACCCCATTCAACACTCTAGGACAAAACACATTGAGATCCGTCATCACTTTCTAAGAGATGAGGTCTCCAAAGGAAATCTCATGCTTCATTTTGTAGAAACTGAAAAACAACTGGCAGACATTTTCACAAAACCCCTTAACAATGACAGATTTTCAACTCTAAGAAGGGAGTTAGGAATTTGTAGAATTTCTCCTGAAAATTCTTGAAATAATCATATTCATGTGTTCACTGCATAGATTCTGTCATTTCTGTCTAAGTTATGTCAACTAGGTCTCTAGTACTGGTCAAGTTTTTGAGTTTGGAAAGTCTTGTGTCGGGTGCTACTTCAGCAAGTTCTACAGAATACTGGTTCTCTACGGCTCATCTCTTGTGGTCGACCACAGACAAGGCGCTGGTCGACCAAGGCATCAGGACAGGAAATAGTTAGCTCTGGGAATTCGCAGCTGTCGACCACAGGCGATCCAATGGTCGACAACAGGTTTGTGAGAACGCAGTCTTCTCAACAGGCAGGTTCTGTGTCAGCACAAAGGTCGACCACAGGCCACTCCATGGTCGACAAAGGACCTGAAAAAGGGAAATTGGATCTAATCAAGCTGCTGGCTTTGGTGGGAAATCTTCTGAACTTTTTGGACTCTGAGCTCAGTTTTGGCTTCACTCACTCATCCTCATTCACTTCCCATTCCTTGTGTCTCAATATCTCTTTGTGGTCAGCTTATTGTTCTCTATCTTCAGCAAGGACTCACAAATTGAGGGGGAGTAAAAAGTGTAAACTCATTCCTTAATAAACCATTGAACAACCTAATCACCTCTTACAAGAAAATCACCAAAGTCATCAATGAGAGTAAATGTTAAGTGTAGTAATGAGAATTTGACCTGTACTACTGCAATAAATTCAAACCATAACTATGACTCTGACTCAAGACTATTGAGAACTTATGTTTTTAGTAATGAGACTGTTTCTCTACCTGTGTCTGTGTTGGACAGTGAAAATAAACGCTGCTATAGCATGAATGTATATGGAATACGCCATAATTCTGCCTACTTGGTAGAGCAATGGACTGAGTTCTGAGAAACTACTGTTCTCCATCACAAAGCAAAATTGGCTGAAAAATTAAGTGGGAGACATGTATGTCATGAAGACTCAATCTACCTCTGCCACTCTCAAAATTATTAATTGGGTATCCTGAGTAACTGGGGATATTGGCGTCTGATAAACGTATATCCTCACGGATAAAAAGTGTGTCCCAGTTAAAAGTGGAATGGTTAGGCATGCTAAGTAGCCGGGGTTTCTGGCGTGTAAAAAGCGTGTCTCTTCGTGTGGAAAAGCATGTGATAAACCTGACCACAGCTTTTAAATATTCCAAAACGAAAAGGCAACAAAAATGGTTGACCTAATGCACTATATGCAAATAGAGGCATAAAACACTGTTCAGCTTGTTCAGCTAGTAAAATTATCTCATGAACCATATTATAAGTTTAAGGAGCCGTGAGTAAGACAGTGGATATGGGGAGTCAATTTATTGGGGCAATACTTTCAAATTCTTTGAACCACAAGACCCACTCGATTTGGTCACAAGGTGGTCTTTAAGAAAGGGGGGAACGGTTACTTAAATGTCTTATTAAAGAAAGGGGGTACACTTCAACAATTTCCCAAAATATGAGTTATGCTGATTAAATCCTGACCGCTCGTTCTTTGCATCGCGATGGTTCACTGCCCTAAAAATTAAGAGCCAGCCCTAATGCCCTACCCTATAAATTGTCTCGGCTGGGTCCCTGAAATTCTCCCATCCGCAGCTCTAGCCCTCTCTCAACTTCATCTTCTCCAGATTTCTTTTCTCGCCTCTCTCTCGCCTCTATCTCGCTTCCCTTCACAATGTCTCCCAAGCGCGCTCTACTTTCCTCTAAGCGTAGAAGAGATCAGGCCCCTGCCGCAGCTTCGATGCCGTCCAAGCGATCCAAGTCGCGGGCCGCGCAGGGTTCGCCATCGGCCCCTCACCGGTCGACCACGGCTGATGCACCTGGTCCAGGCAGACAATCAGCAGATTCAGAGGAACCCGCAGTGCATCCCGTTTCTGGAGCTCTCAAGCCACGGACAGTTTTGCAACCCAGGATCGTCGATTTCTCCGATGACAAGCTGATGGAGATGTTCCCAGATCTACTGCCAATTTTTGAAGCTCAAGAGTGGACTACGTTCGTTTCAGTGCACAATTCGTACTCGCCCCAGCTTGTGCAAGAATTCTATCACAACCTGCAAGTCGTGGACAGTCAGCTATACACCGTAGTTCAAGGGAAAGTCATCAGACTCGACGTCAAGCTTCTCCACATGACGCTGAAGACTCCCAGAATTGGAGCTGTTTTCAATCATGAGGACTTCGACCTCCGAGAAGCACATGCAGTGGTCACTGGCAAGCCAGCCCCTGAGGTCCTTCCCAAGTACCTCAATGCTAATACCTTCCCTCCTCTTCATCGTTTGCTTCACCACATCATCACCACCATCATACAACCTCGAGGAGGCGCCAGAGATCAAGTAAGTCGCCTCCATCTATTTATACTCCATGGCCTCATCACTCGCCAGCCTATTCGCCTAACCACACTCCTTTTGAATTCCCTCCGAAGCATCCTACATTATCCCCTGAATTCTCTTCCTTTTGCTGCCCATATCACTTCCATTCTGAAAGCAGCCAACATACCTTCTCCTCACAGCCCAAGCATTGTCATTCCCAAATGGCACGTCTACAATTTTCACTTCGTGACCACATTCTTGGGATTTAAGAAGGTCGGAGACCATGTTCAGCGCACTCTCCCTTCCAAGGGCAAAGCAAAGGATCCAGTGCCACCCTCTTCTCCACCTCATTCACCTATACAGGTTAGCCCTGCTGTCACACCGTCACCAGTGGTGCCTCAAGCTACACCTACTACCCCCACTGCTGCCCATTCACCATCGTCCCTTTCAATAGTGCTCTGGCAGCCAGGCACTGCTGCCCCTCCAGCTCAATCCCCATCTGCTCCGCCTACCCAAGCTCCAACTTCCCAAGCTCCATCACATTCTGCTCAACCCACACAAGTACCACCTACCTCCATTCCCTCTACTTCTGCTCCACCACCAGCATTTACCTCCCACCCTGAATCTCATGGAGTGCTCCTCCAGATGGCATCTCAGTTATCTTCTCTCACTACCCAACTCCAATCATTTCAAGAGAATGTCAATGCTGCCACTGGACGCTTGGAGCAGAAAGTCCAAAGGCTGGAACAACAGATGGAGGCCAGGTTCATCAAGCAGAAGGAACACTCTGACCAGGCTAGTTCTCGGTTCAACAGACTTGTAAGGACCCTCGGTGAAGTGTCCGATCAGATGGGAATCCGTATCGAGATCACAACCCAACAGAATGAGAAGTATCACAAGGATACTATCTCAGAGATCCAGAAACTCAGGCTCTCCTATGCCCACATTGTTGACAAGCTGGATCGCATGGAAGAGAACGTGAAGCCAGAGACTTCCTCATCTTCCTCGGAAGGACTGTTTAAATGATTCACTTTTTGCTGTTGACAAAGGGGGAGAGAGAAGCTTATGTGTCATTGTGTGTCTAGATGTGTCCAACTAGTCCTTAGTGTCTTTAGTTTTGTCTTTAGTTTTGTCACTCATGTAAGTAGTGCTATACTGCTTTTTGAAAGCTTTTTGAAAGGCACATCAAATACTTTGTTGAATGAAATTTGTGCTATGAAAGCCTTGAATGCTATATCAAATGGTTTTGTTTGACACAATGACTCATGGTTGTCATCATCAAAAAGGGGGAGAATGTTGTGCATCCCTTGGTTTTGATGATGACAATAGGATATGTTTGACTAATCTAAGTTCTATCTTGTCTCTTAAAGCAAATGGTTTAGTTATGTGTGTAAAGATAGTGCATTGAATTAATGCTCATTTGATGATGACAAACAATGTTTCTGATCAACTCAATATAAATCTGATAGTTCAATTTACTTCTGATAAGTTAAGTAATTTCAGGTCCACTGAAATCCAAGTGGAATCAACAAGTCAGAAGAAGTGTCAAAGGCCGCTTGTCGACCAGGGAAGTGGTTATGGTCGACCAACGAACTCAACCAGAAAAGCATCAGATCATCTGTCTTCTGGAAGCACCTTGGCTGTCGACCAAAGCCCCACCTCTGGTCGACCACAGAACAGCCAGAACATCAGACAGAACTGACGGCCATCTGTAATTCGTCCCTTGTCGACCAGCGACCAGGCTGTGGTCGACCAACGGGCGAAGTGAGTTTCAGCCAGAAGAACCGGCCGTCTGGGGAATGCCCATTGTCGACCAGCGACAGGGTCATGGTCGACCACGGGCTTTATAGCGTCCAGAACCGAACTCTAACCGAATTCTGTTGAGGTTCCTTAAAACCTGCAGATGGTTGTTGCAGGTTGTTGGGCTGCTCAGGAGATAAGATTCCGCACGGGAATCAAGGAAACAATCTTGCTTAGAAGTGGTCAAACTCGTTCTAACGATTGGATTTAAACCGATCCCTGTTTTCTAGCAGATTGGCGCTCGATCTGAAAATTGCGCGGGAAGAACTTCAAAGGCGGTATGAAGAATATAATGCAACTAATCACGAACAAAGAAGTAGTGAGAGAGCACGGAATAGAAGCCAAGGAAGATACACACAGAAGAGGAAGAAGGAGCTCTCCACCAATCAAAGATCTGCAGAAAGGTTAAAGGCAATCTCGTTGCTGCAGAAGGAAGACTTAGCTCAAGACTGTGCGATCTCCAGCAGCAGAACAATCGAAGGCAACTGACTGGAAGATCAACAGGGAGTCTAGGCTTCTTCATAAGAGTGATCAAGTCCCAGGCTGAACATCTATTCTTCTACACACGCCAATATTCAGTCCTGTCTTTCATCACCTGTTCTTATCATCTTTTCATTTCTGATTACAATTATTGTCAAGCTGTGAGGCAGCAGAATCAAGCTGTGTGTCAGCAGGTACAAGCTGTGTGTCAGCTGTGTTTTGGTTGAGATCAGAGATTCTCATAGTGAAGCCTTGCTTGAGTTAAGCAAGGGGTGGATGTAAGTCTCAGGAAGAGACTGAACCACCTTAAAATCCTTTCTTGTGGTGTGATTGTGTGTGTTTGATTTCCTATACGTATGCTTGCATCTTTACTATCCGCATTAGTTCTATGATTCATTAATTACCAGTAGCTCATCTGGTCGATAGTCAGTAAATTATCAAAAAGGGGGAAAGATCTATTCACCCCCCCTCTAGATCTATTCAGTCCGTATCCAACAAAATCTACTTTGCAACACATTAGTCGCAGTTTTCTTTCCAAAGAAGTGTCCCCCACAAGCTAGATTATGACAAAAATTCAATACAGACTGTTGCTCCTACTCGAGGACACATCTTCTTATGATCTGATCAGGACCCATATGAAATAATTCCGGGTCATCCCAAAAATAGTGCCTGGCTTTAGAAAAGAACTGATCCTTTTCCTGCTTAGTCTACCCTCCCGGAGTCTATCCTACTGCCAAGTAGTTAACAATGTGAGCGTACCAGGGGGTTGAGGTGTGAGAGATGGATAATAATTGTTCATCTGAAAAAGAATCAGACATGGGAGCACTCTCGGGTATCACTATTCGTGACAAATGATCATCTACAATATTCTCTAACCCCTTCTTATCTTTGATTTCCAGATCAAATTCTTGTAGTAATAGAATCCATCGAATCAAACGGGGTTTAGTATCTTTCTTGGTGAGCAAGTATTTCAAAGCAACGTGATCGGAATAGACAATGACTTTGGCCCCCAAAATATATGAGCGAAATTTCTCTAGGGCAAAAATAACGGCCAGAAGTTATTTCTCTGTGGTGGTATAATTCAATTGAGCATCAGCGAGAGTGCGACTCGCATAATAGATCACCACAGGTTTCTTATTAATTTTCTGGCCTAAGACAGCTCCTATAGCATAATCTGAGGCATCGCACATGATTTCAAATGGCAGCGACCAATCTGGTGACTGCATGATTGGGGCTTGAGTGAGGGCCGCTTTAAGAGAGTGAAAAGCTTCTAGACAAGATTCATCTAGGTGGAATGGAGTGTCCTTGACTATGAGCTTAGTGAGCGGATGAGTAATGGTAGAGAAGTTTTGAATGAATCTTCTATAAAAACCCGCATGGCCAAGAAAAGAGCGGATTTGCTTGACAGACAAAGGGGGAGGAAGATTAGAAATCAGATCAACCTTAGCCTTATCTACCTTTATTCCCCTTTCAGAAATAACATGGCCTAACACAATGCCTTCTCTTACCATGAAGTGACTTTTCTCCCAGCTTAACACAAGGTTGGATTCAATGCATCGTGCCAGCACCTTCTGCAAATTCTCCAAACAGTAATTAAATGAGTCACCGAATACTGAGAAGTCATCCATGAAAATTTCTAAAAATTCTCCCACCATTTCAAAAAAGATCGCCATCATACACCGTTAAAAGGTGGTTGGGGCATTACAAAGCCCAAACGGCATTCTTCTAAATGCAAACGTGCCATATGGACACGTGAATGTAGTCTTTTCCTTATCTTCCGGGTAGATAGCAACCTGATTGTATCCGGAGTATCCATCCAAAAAGTAAAAATATTTTTGCCCTACCAATTTTTCCAAAATCTGATCCACAAACGGGAGAGGGAAATGATCTTTCTTTGTCATTGAGTTCAATTTTTTGTAATCAATACAGACTCTCCACCCCGTTTGTAGTCTCATTGGCACCTCTTCACCCTTCTCATTTTGAATCACAGTCAGTCCGGATTTCTTTGGAACAACTTATGTAGGGCTGACCCACTTGCTATCAGAGATGGGATATATGATCCCAGCATCCAACCACTTCACCACCTCTTGCTTAACCACTTCTTTCATGTTCGGATTTAGCCGACGTTGCATCTCTTTGCTCGGCTTAGCATTATCCTCTAAATAGATATGGTGCATACAAACATCAGGACTGATCCCCTCAAGATCCGCCACCGACCAACCTATTGCCCTCCTATACTCTTTAAGAACAGTTAAGAGTTGGGCTTCCTGTGCAGTATTGAGGTTGGAGGCAATGATGATAGGTAGAGTGTGGTTAGGTCCCAGATATGCATATTTAAGGGAGTTCGGGAGAGGCTTGAGTTCCAGAGAAGGAGGATGTTCCAGAGATGACAAGATTGGTTCATATTGAAGTGCAGGAAGTGATTCTACCCTAGACCAGGGTGCAAAAGATAGGGAAGAATCCTAAAGCATGCTACCCTCTTCTAGGGTGTCCTCAATGTTATCCGGAATCACATCCTCAAATATATCAATGACATTGCATTCCTCTCCTTGATCCGGATATTGAGATGCCTTAAACACATTTAGGGAAACTTTCTCACCTCCAAACGAAATATCCATCATTCCCGTGGCATAGTTGATGTTGGCCTTAGCAGTTGCTAGGAAAGGACGTCCCAAAATAATAGGGCTATGTTTCAATTCTTGAGACGAGGTCATATCCAAAATTAAGAAATCCACGGGAAAATAGCATTCATGCACCTTAACAATGACATCCTCCAACAAACCCCTTGGAGTTTTAACCGACCGATCCGCTAGTTGAAGGATTATTGAAGTGGATTTTAACTCTCCCAGATCAAATTGCTCGTAAATGAAGGTGGGCAAAAGATTCACACTAGCACCTAAGTCTAGCAATGCACGATCAAAAGTGACTCCACCTATATCACATGAGATTAACGGGGCTCCGGGGTCCTTCAATTTTTTTGGCAAATGATTCATCAAAATAGCACTCACATCTTCAGATAGGCGGATCTTTTGAGTTATTATCTTGGATTCCCTTTTTGGAGTGCACAGCTCTTTCAGAAATTTTGCATATGTCAGCACATGCTTGATCGCGTCCAAAAGTGGAATATTGATATTCACTTGTTTAAACAATTCCACTAGCTCTTCTTGGTAGACTGACTTTTTCTTTTGAGCCTTAAATTTTAGAGCATCGAGAAAAGGGATCTTAGGGACATACTCTTGAGGGCTTTCTTCATCAACCTTTGCTTTTCCTTTGTCCCGCTTGTTCTCTCCACCCTTTGGCTTTTTCTTTTCTTGCACAATCACAGGCTCCTCATCCTCACTATTACTCTCCTCGTGGGCGTATTTGCCCGAACTACTACCCATAACCTTAGTCTGATAAGGATCATTAAGAATTTTCTCGCTCCTAAGGGTAGAGATGGCTTTGGCATTCTCAAATTGAGGACCTACCGGAGGGGGCGGCTGAGGTTGATTGGGCTGATTGGGTTGAGGAAGAATGGGAGCTCTTAGAGGGAAGCCTGGAAGTTGTTGATTGCGGGGGTTGGCAATGGGCTGACTTGGTAATTGGCCCATTTTCCTTCTCATGGTGACTTCAGCCAATTGGCCCAATTGGGTTTCCAACTTAGAAATAGTTTGTTGGTGGGCATGAAGGGTCTGTTGGAAAGATTGACTTTGGGCTTGCATGGTTTGTTGGAAGGATTGGTTTTGGGCCAGAATTAGTTGTTGTAATTGATGGAATCTATCATCAGTTTGGGAGTCCTGGTGGTGTTGCGGAGGAGGTTGATAGATTTGTTGGGAATTGGAAGATTGCCCGTAATTGGGCTAAGGAGGTTGGTATGGGGCCTAACCCTGGTTGAATCGGGGAAGTGGTTGTTGGGCTTGCGGTCCTCGACCATTAGCATTTCCTTGAAATAGTGGTTGAGCTTGGAATTGGTGTTGGATGGGTGGTTTGTGAGTTTGAGATGCGGAGGGGATGGTGGGCTGATTGGGAGCTTGTTGATTTCTCCAATTGAAATTGGGGTGATTCCTCCAGCCCGGATTATAGGTGTTAGAAAATGGGTCATAGTTGGGCTTAGAGAACCCTTGGGCTGCTTGGACTTGCTCCTGTATAAAAGGTGGTAACTGGGCTGCTGTTGGGCAATCATACACATGATGGTCCGGGCTAGCACATAAAGCACACACCTCATGGTGTGTTAGGTCCAAGTATGGGTTGGACGTAGGTGAGATGGTGATTTCTTGTTTGTTTTGGGCCAGGAGCTGGTCTAACTTGTGAGCCAGCATATCAACTTGTTCTAGCTTTTGGGCCATGATGTCCATCTTGTCTATTTTTTTATAGATGAAATTCACATCCACACTAGCTTCAGGTTCCACACGATATATCCTGGGCCGTTTAGAGGGTCCAATGGTTCTCTCATATGAGGATAAGGAAGCATAGTTGATTGAATTCTCGCTTAACATTTCAAATAAGGCATAGGTCTCATCCTCACTCTTGCTCATAAAGGCCCCACCACATGATGCATCCACAATCTGCCTAACTTGATCATCTAGGCCCTTATAGAAAGCTTGCACTATTTGCCATTTGGAAAGCCCATGATGTGGGCATTTTCTGAGGAGTTCCTTTAATCTCTCCCATGATTTATGTATTTGTTCATTTGGGAGTTGCGTGAATCCTGTGATTGCACGTCTCATGGTGTTGATTCTACCGATGGGGTAAAACTTCTTAAGGAACTCATGCTGCATATCTGCCCATGTGCCAATAGGTTTCTCTAAGATCCCTAGCCAGTATTTAGCTTTGTCCTTTAGTGAGAAAGAGAATAAGGTCAGGCGGAGAGCATCATCTGTGAAATTTTGAATTTTCACAGTGGAACAAATTTCTAAAAATTCATCCAGATATTTATAGGGATCTTCATTGGTCTTCCCATAAAAGGATGGGAGCATCTGAATGGTGCTAGATTTGATCTCATAGTGTAAAGTAGGGACATTAGGCAGTTGGATACAAGTGGATGACTGATAATTCGAAGGAATGAAATATTCCTTCATATGTTTGGGCACCCCTAATTGGTGTTGTTCAGCCATAGGTTGGGTTTGATTTTGAGCCGGATTAAAAATGAATCGCTCAATCTCACTAATGGGCTCAACTAAGTCAAGGTGTTGAGATCTTCTCCCTTGCATAAACCAAGGTTAAAGATGAGAGATGAGAGATGAGAGAATTATTCTATGATGATTTTTATATTTTTTTATTATTTTTTTGTTTTGACTCAAATTAGGACGAAGAGAGATAAGAGGAGATTTTTTTTATTTTTATTTTTTTGTATGCAAACACAAACAAGTTGTCACACAAATTACCTAATGACCTAGTTATGACCTAGACCTACAAATTGGGTTTCACAAAATGACTAAAGTGTAACTTGAGTCCACCCTCAATATTTTCACCGGCCAAGTAAGGGGTGGGGTAGTGGGAGGCTCCCCTTACTTTCGCAAGGTCCTAATTAAAAATCACTAGCCCGCTTAAGGCATTTGTCGTCCGACCGTCTTACCTTAGGCACCGATTTTCACAAGAGGATAAGCTCAAATAACACAAGAACCACAGTGTGAACCTAGGGTCAATGTCTACTAAATTTTATTTAGGGTCTAGGTGATGCAAAGATGCAAAGAAATTATGGTTTGTGGGCTAAGGAAGGGTAATGAAATCCCCACCTTATCTTGCTTATGGGTGTTGCCCTTAAGATACTTTGAAATGATATGCAATAAAGCAAGTTCAAATAAGGGGTTCTATGCAAACATGGAAATACATGAGCATGCTTTTGGAAAAGTTAGAGTACTCACCTTGTCTCCCGCAATCTTCAATAATACAATTAACAACAATTAAATAACAAGGAAAAATAAAAACTATCCTAAATGATGCATGACCTAAAGTTTGAAAGTGTGGTTTCTACTCTTAGAATGAGAATTTTTATTTGGTTCAAGTGAAGAGTTTTTTTTTTATTTAGTGAACCTATCTAACCACAAGATATGAAATGTAGAGAAATGAAATTAAAACGAAGAAGGAAAAGTTTGGATACTTGAAAAATGTTCCCCCGTTCTTTTTTTTTTCCGAAATGAATGACAAAAAAACTAAGGAAAAGGTGGAGAACTTACCTCTGATTTTTTTTTGAATTTTCAAGTTACTTTTTCTCCCTTTTTTTCCTATGAAAATAAGAAAAAAAGAACTTTCTTAGTACACTATAAACATAAGGAAAAAAAGTTCTTAAGTCAAAAATCATCATTCTTCCCCGACAACGGCGCCAAAAATTGGTAACGCGAAAGTTCATCATTTAAAACACGTGTATTAATCTTAAAAACTTCAACTCGCACTAGATGAAAGAAAGACGTAATATGGTGGCAAGAATAGTCGAATCCACAGGGAAGAAGAGATTTTTTAGAGTTAAAAACCTTGGAGTCCTTTGAAAATACTTGTGATTTTGCTTTGCTTAAAGAAAATAATGAAATGATGAACGAACCAAACACTTAATTAAAAATACTTATGACTATGAGCCTATGCTTTAGAAAATAATTGCATAAAGTGGAGAAGAAGAGGTAGAAGAAGGAGGAAGAGAGGGAAGATAAACACGATCTACATAAAATGAACACTTCTTTCATTAACATAAAGTAACAAGTACATGAAATGCAAGACAAGCTTACACTAAAGATGTGATGAGATTACAATGAAGTAAAATGAAACTAAAGTAATAACAAAAACAGGAGCCTGATGTGTGAAGATGGTAGTAGCAATGGTGATGACGCCGTCGTCTCCTCCTCGCCGAGCCTTGGAGAGGATCGCTCCGCCTTGAAAGAGATCGTCGTGGAAAGAGGTGGATGAAGAAGCCATTGTCGTCCACGTCACGAGCCTTGGAACGTCACCCGTCCTAATGTGCACGCCGCCATGAAAGGAGAGTTATGGAGGACAAATTTTGGAGAGAAATATAGAGAGGAATGTGGAAGAGTTTGTGTGGAGATGAAGAAGGAAGAAGATGAGAGAGTAAAACAGTGAGAAAATAAATATAACTCGTAAACAAAAAAGAATTGGAGGAAGTGATAGAAGAAGAAAATCTAAATCTATATAAGAGGAAGAACTTTTATGAAGAGCTCTGAGAGAAAAGAAGAGTGGAAGAGCTTCAAAATGGAGGAAGAATAGAGTGTAGTGCCTCGGATGAACAGTACAATCACATGACAGTAAGTTGAAAAATGAGAAATAACTTTCAAATCGGAATGAATTAAAGGATGATGTAGAAGAAGAAGTTGTAGCACACTTAAAAACAAAGAACTTTCATGAAGACAGTAAGAGAATAAAAAGACTAGAAGGGTGAGAAATAAGAGTAAGCACAGAGAGAAACACTGGTTCGCAGATGAATAGGATAGCACAGTGAAAAATATGAAATATCTTAAAAATAAGAAGGAATTAGAAGATGATGTAGAAGAAGAAGTTGTAGAGGACTTAACAATAAAGAACTTTTATGAAGACAGCAAGAGGAGAAAATGGACGGACGAGGGTGACCTCGGCGACCTAAGATGTGAGAGGGAGAGGGTAAAATTACCAAAAGAAGAACTCCCATTTCTCCTCCTTGTCATGGGCTATTTATAGGGAAAGTTTGGTAGATGGAGGGTGGAGATTGTATCAAAATGAGATGGATGGCTGGGATTTAGGTAGAATATGATACATGGGGAAGAGGAAAAGTAGGTGGGCACCCCCTTTCTTGGACTTTAGGCACCCCCTTTCTCAAGGCTCATCATGTCTCTCCTTTGTTTCAAACTTTGAATTCAATTTTCCCTCCAATCAAAATATGTGTTTCTTTTCCTCAATTTTAAACTTTTAAAATTTCTTTTTTCTCCAATCAAAATATGTGTTTTGACTTGGCAAAGTGGTGGTGACTGTTTTACCCCGGCTTCTTTTGTAATTACCTTCGGTGTCCTGCACACACATAATTGCACTTTAGTCCATAAAAATTACCACAATGTGCACATAAATATCAAATGCTCATGATTATGCAATGGAGAATTAATGCTCATGGCCCTCAACTTTAATTTATTATTAAATAATATCACCGAATTAATCAATTTGCGTGAAAACTCCAATTTAAATGCGGAGTTGGGGTTAACTATGAAATATGCATAATTGCCTAATTATATGCACATAAAATGGTGTACATGCGATGAATTATCATAAGAAATGGACACTTATCAACGAGGGGTCCGATGGAAACCAGTCTAAAAACCGTCCTCAGGGTAGCCTCTTCACCACTCCCTGGTATGTCTACCGCGTGCAAGAAGGCTACGACTAGTGGAGGGTCACTGAAGGAGTAGACTCTCAAGTCAACGAAAAATAATGTCCCCATCCGATGACGTACGGGGACCATCCCACATACCAACACCGTCGCACGGTGACCACTATCGAAAAAGAAACGGGACTGCAAACCTCTCGGTGCAGTCCAGAGCCTGGCGGTCCAACACTGGTGCGCCACAATCTCTGACGGTCTATCGCTGGACCATCACAGCCGTCTGACGGCCCAACGCAGGCGCGTCATATGCTCGGTGCAAAACAGAACGTGACGCGCCAACCCTAGTGCGTCACAGTCTCTGACGCGCCTAGCCTGGTGCGTCAGAAGACACGAAGAAAACAACCGTGACGCACACCTCTAGGGGCATCACAGTATGTAACGGACCACCTCTGGTATGCTCCCTCACAGGGGCGTCACAAGGCTCTGACGCGCCACCCTGGGTGCGTCACAGCCCTTGACCCCCATCGGTCGAAACCCAATGGTCAAATGCCAACGGTCAGATCGTCACATGACGGTCCTACCTAGGCGCATCACAGCGCCCTGACAGTCTATCGTGGGACCGTCACACCCACGGACCACCCTGTTGGCAAAACATCCCTATGACGCACCCACCTTGGGGCGTCACAGGCTGTGACGGTCACTGGAAGGACCGACACACCGACCCGACGACAAAACGGCGTGAAACGCCCAAAAATACCAACCACGCCCCCATGCCTCCATAGGAGAGGGGGAAAACAAGGGGGAAGCCCCCTAGGGACCCCTAGCATGCTTGTAAGCCACCAAAACGTCGAATCACGGCCTAAAAACATAGATCGGGTGAACTCTCCCCAAATCATGAAAATCCCAAACCCGGCATGAAAACCCATCTCTCGGCCTCACACCGGCCTAGAAACCACGGGAATGGAACGCGGAGAGCTAGGGAACGTCACCCTACCTCGATCTCACCTCGAGGCATGCCGGATCGTCCACAAATCATGAAGAACGCTTGAAACCCTCGTTCCTCCTCACGCTTCCCACGAATGTCGCACGCCACCGGGATCGTCTCGCCGCCGCCTACGCCGTCATGTCGTCGCCCAATGCCATCTGCAGTCGGAGGGGACACCGCCGCGGTCGTCGTCGGTCGAAGAGAGAGGAAGGGGGGCGCTCACGGTGGGGGAGGAAGAAGAAAGAGGAAGAAGAAGAAAAGGGAAAAAGAAAAGGAAAATAAGGGGGTATTTATAGAAAATCCAGAAAATCCAAAAAAATACCGAAAAATTAAAAATCACATTTCTGCGATCCTCGGAATGCACCGATCACAACGGTACCACTCTTGTCTAGGTGAATGACCCGGTTCACCCGCAACGAGATTCCGAAGGATTTGGCGAAACACACACCGAAAATCAGAAAACACGCGCGAAAAATCGCGGACGCGCTCTGGGCCTCCGAAACAACTCCGGATCGCGGGGATCCGAACACGAAAGATGTCCGAAACGAAATTTCAGACACAACGGAGCTAGACACTCTGAGAAACCAGATTCGAGATCCAAGAAGAAGGATCCAAAAGATCCGGGATATTATAGTCCCGCTGCCGACTCGTCTCCAACCGTCTACACATCGATGTCATCTCCCTCCCCCACTGCCTGCTGCACAGTTGCTACGAGAAAAGTATTCGGTCGTGGTGTCTCGCCTGGTTCTTCACCCTCCTCGTCAAGTTCTGCCTCACCACGCTCGGTTGTGGTTCTTGCAACCCATGAAACCATAGGGTCATCATCGTCTCGTAAGTACACAACATATCTTGGGTCGTAATCTCCCTCTCCTCTCCTTGCATCCATCTGCACATGTTTAACCTTTAGCTTCATGTTGTAATGAGCATAGACCATTTTGTCAAGCCTTCTGCGTATTAACTTATTCTTGAGCTTAGTATGTAAGAAGGAGAATGTCGACCAATTCCGCTCACACCCACTTGATGAGGATGTTTGTGATAGAACTCTCATTGCGATCTTCTTTAATGTCGGTGCACTTGTGCTGTAATTTAGCCACCACTCAACTGTGATTAAGGCAGATGGCGAACAATATAATAATTAGATGCAATAATTACTTATCGAACTATAGAATGTGCATTGTGAAAATACATTACATGCATCGAGTCTGTCACGGCTGGCCACGGCATTAGGTGTCGCAAATGAACCAATTGCCTCTCTAAATATTTTCATCTGCATTATCGTAAAAAATAGGTACATCATTCATTTCATATTGTTAAGGACAAAATATCCAAGTATACCTCATTCAACGCATCAGCAGCATCTGTTGGCCTGCGAGACAATCGGTCTACCACAATGTTGAGGGATTCTATCAAAGTATCGTCATAAGCGAGGTCCCGAGCATATTGAAATGCCGGGTGTAGGTAATACGCTGCAATCACATGACAGAACAAATTTTTTGTATCATCTGAAGATCGCGGTTCAATTATTTTTAGAGACTGTAAATGTTTACCTGCCATGTGAAGATCACGGCTCATTTGCCTGTCCCATCTATCCTCCTCAATCTCTAAGATGATGGGTTCATATTTCTTGGACGTTGCAAGAATCTTCCGCTTTACAACTTCAATTTTGCTATACACCAACCCCATGGTTGGTACTCTATCCCCATCCACACATCTCAGTATCTCATACAGTGGCTCTATCAATGAAACTAATATCTTGACTCTATCCTAAAAGTTACCAGTGTTGGCAATCCCTTCAACCTCCCGTCTTCACGTGAAGCGGCAAAAGAGGAACTCAGCCAAGTCTCATCCCTAAACATTTGCTTCAACCCATCCTTATGCTTTAGAATGTTCTGTAATGCGATGTAGTTGGTGGCAAATCATGTGATGTCAGGTCTCAACAGTTCACCGCCATAATGCTCTATCATCCATGCCAATACAAGTGTGTGGTTGTAGATATATTTCGTGACCTTTTGTGCCACCTCGATCACAGATTTAACTACACGAAGCTAACCAATCTCTTTGAGCATCAGATCTACACAATGTGCTGCATAGGGGGTCCAGAAAATGTGTCGTCTAGTCCTCATCAGCTCCTCCCCAGCCTTCTTATAATTCGAGTCATTGTCTGTCACCACTTGAACAATGTACTCCTCCCCAATCTCGGTCACCACTTGTTTCATCAATGACAAAATATATTGATAACTGTGGACTTGGCCTGACGCATCCACTGATCTATGAAAGAAAATCTGTCTATCACAATAAACAAGGAAGTTGATAAAGCTACTTTTAGTGGTACCTGACCAGCCATCACATATTAGTGTGACTTCGTACTTTGACCATTTCTGTTTGAATGAGTCAACATAACTGTTGATCTCAGCAACTTGTTCATCAAGATATATGTCGTCAAACTCTCTTGATGTAGGTGGTTGCTGATCGAACGCGAAGTTCGTCGTTAAAAACTTGCGCACTCAATTTCAAAAATTCCGTACTCACATAAAATTAAGGTTTTGATTATAGTGATGAATACGGATTGATTCCACGGAGAGGCTAATATTTTGAAGTTGAAAATTTTCTTTCTCTTTTATTTCCAACAAAAGCAAATGAGATTGTTGAAAGGATTTTTTATGTGTTTTTATATGGGCAACAATTGAAATAGCACAAGATTAAAATCTATCTAAAGAAGCATGGAGGGATAAAGAAGAGAAATAGAGAGAGAGAGAGAGAGAGGAGAGAGCCAAACATCTAGAGAGACAATGACACTAACCATTCCTTAATACTCCAAAATTGAAGATTACAATGCATAGAAGTTCAAGAAAATAACAAGAACAACATTCGAAATAAAATCTAACTAAAGTTGAAAATTAAAGAACTAAGGAGGGGATGTAGTTGGAAGTCGTCGTCGCCCACGCCTTTGGGCCTTTGAATGGCCGCCCAACTTGGAGTAGACGCCGCCATGAGAGAGAGAGTTTAGAGAGAAGTTTAGAGTGAGGATAATAAAAATAGAAAATAAAAAATAGGTGGATGTGAGAATAAGAAAATAAAATAAAGAGATGGAAATAGTGTGAGTTATTGTGTTAGAAGAGAGAGAGACGGAGAGGAGAGAGATAGAAAGAGAGCTAGTGAGAAGAGAAAGGGAGAGAGGCGGCCGGTGCGATGTGTTGTGCAGTGGAGAGGAGGTGAGGGCTATGTGTGGGCATGAGAGAAGGAGGGAAGGGAACGTGGAGGGTGTGATGCCAGTGTGTGTGTGAAGGCAAGAAACAGAGAGAGGGAGTGAAGAGAGGTTACATGAAATGTGAGTGTGTGCGAGAGTGTGTGTGCATGCGGTGGCAAGGTGTGAAAAGGAAAGGGGTAATGGGTCGACGCTGCGGATGGAGGGTGTGTGTGACTGTGAGTGTGGAGTGGGTGTGGTGTGTAGGAGATAGAAAAGGAGAGGGAGAAGAGAGGAGGCCACGCGGTGTGTGCAGGGGTGTGTGCGTGATGGTGTGTGAGTGTGTGTGCGATGGGAAGGAAAGAAGGAGTGAGAGAAGGGAGAGGCCGTGGAGGGTGGTTAGAGAGAGAGGTAGAGAGAGAATGGAGAGGAGAAGCTACATGCGTGGTGTGCAAAGGAGTGTGAGAAGAGGGAGACGGGGTGAGAGACGTGAGTGTGGGGGAGAGGAGGATCACGGTGCGGGTGAGTGTGTGTACGTGAGGTGGAGTGGAGAGTGCAAGAGATGGAGAGCGGGGGCGTGCGAAGGTGTGGTTCGGTGCATACGTGTGTGTAGGAGGCAGTGTGAGGTATGTGTAGTGTGACCGACGTATGTAGCAGACAGAACGGGGAGAGATGGGGGAGGGCTGTGCGGCGTGTGTGTGTGGGTTAGAGAGACGCAGAGAGGGGGTGAGAGCAAAGAAACCACAAATAGAGAGGGAGTGGGCAAAGAGGAGAAGAGTGAGGAGAGGGTGAAGAAGGTCGCCGGTGACCCTATTTTGAGCAGGGGAACTGCAGCGGTGCAGTGTAGAGAGAAAGAGGGGGAGAGAGGGGTGAGAACGGGACAGGAGGGAGAGGGAAGATGGTGCCGATGACGGTGCCTGTGTGTGTGAGAGTGTGTGTGTGAAGTGAGAAAGGGAGAGTGATGGGAATCGACGCCGAGTATTGACTTTTTATTTTACATTTGTGTCCTTTAGTTTACTTTTATATCCTTGGGAAAGTATATGTACAATTGTAAGGCTTTGTAAGCTAATGTGTCATTCCTTGGATTCTTTGGGTTTTTATGCAAATGTGTAGTAGGTCCAGCTAGGGGGCCCTCTCTCCTTTCCCATTGGGCCACCTAAGCTATGTGGAGTTGGTCAACCATCCTAGGTGGCCATCTAGAAGGTTTGAATGCCAATTGACCACATGGGAGACAAGTGTGTTAAAAGGTCAAGGGTAGGCCACCTACCCTCCCCCTTGGTCAAGGGGGCGCCCCCCCCCTTTAGAATTAATTAGGATTTTCTTTTTTTTATTTTGTTTGAATCAAATGTGATGTCCCTCTTTTACCCCTCCTAATTCTAGATCTAGGGTTAGTTTGAGTCTTTTATCATTTATTACATAAGGCTTGTATTTCCATTTTAGTAGAATTAATCATATGAAATTTCAGAAATTTGGTTGAATGCTCCAAGGAAGGGTGCACCCCTTACCTCTCCCCGCTAGTTTTCCTTCTCCATCCTCTGCATTTCAGGGTTGTGAACCCTTCTAACTTAGCCCCTCCACCTCTGATTTCATTCTGTGCCGCCGCCGCCGCCGTTCGTGCCGCCATCGAGCCGCCACGAGCCACCGTCGAAAGTTCTGTCCAGGTTCTGTCTTACAGGATATAAGGCCACTTCGAGAATTTTAGCTCTCAATTCTCTCATCTTCTGGAGCTGATATTTTCAGGGTACGTCCTAGGATTCATCATAACCCTCCAGAAAAATGGAAAAAAAGTTATAGCCTCGTTTTATAATTTTCCATTTTCGTGCATCTCCACCCACCAGTTATGCCTTTTGTTCAGATCCAGTCACAGCCACCCTGAGTTTCACCTTCTTGATCCTTTTTTTGATTTTTTATGAAACCTCAAAAATTACTGGAGGTTCTGCCCACCATCCCCTCAACCCAAGAATTTTCGTGGAATTTTCACAAGCCTCTACCTATTTTTTAAAATTCACTTTCAGATCCCTCTACAGTTCTGCCTACCTCTGTTTAGATCCGACCACCCGTCAGTATAAAATACTTTTCCCCACCTAAATCTTAACAAAACCTTTCACACAAAATATTTCCGTTTTCCTCTCCCTCCCCTCTATAACTTTCATGAAGAGCTTAAAGCCTGAATCTGAGGTCTACCCCGCGGTCAAAGGCAGTTCTTAGGAAACTGCTCTACTGTTCTGAGATTTTGGAAACTGTCCAACAGCAACTTCAAAAATCAACAAAGGCCAGATCCGTGCAGATCCAGTTTATCTCTCTGCTCCTAGATTGAAGGACTTCGAAAGAGCTTTCCAACGGTATCTCCTGTGCTTCGATCCAACATCAGGATTGATCGCAACAGCCGATCTCGCCGTATTGCGCGCCTGAAAATAGAAGCAGCAGATCCGTGGGTACTCTTTCCGACCGGTGCTGATCGGAGCCGCCCGGCCTCCGGCCGGTGAACCAGCGCGCCGCCATCCCAGGAAGCGCTTCCCCAGACATCCCCACCACAGTGGTGCCACCCCGGTCCCACATGGCCCCACCGATCAGCGCGTGGGCCCCACAACCAGCAGCATACGCCGTCCGAACCGCGCCGATGGGGTGATCAAGTGCAGCCCGTCAACCTGAGATCGGTCCTTCCGGGCCCACTTGTATAGTCCTTTACCTCCCTGCGTGGAGTGGGCGATATTTCATTGCTGTAATTTAATTCATTACTGTTACCGGGAGTTACCGAATTCGGCCGGGATCGTCTTCCCCACGCCGGGAGCGTGGAGGTATCGTGTTCTCTCCCTTGCTCGGCAACTTACTTTATTCGTATATATTTCATATGCCGCTGCTAGAGAGCATGATAGGATAATTAGCTCGCTTCATATTATTACATTACCGCTCCTGCGAGAGAGAGCGAGACCGTCCCTTGACCCGATCCGGGCACAAGAGAGAATTGACCACCCTAGCTCTTGCCGGTTTCTCAACCGCGCACGTCCGACGCTTCCCTCAAAAAGGGACGATCGCGAGCTTGTTTAGAGTCAGAGGGTTACATTCCTAATTAGAGTCGAGTCCGTGATCCGTCCCGCATCAGTTTGGTATCAGAGCGAGTTTGAGTCTAGGGTATCTAAAATCAAAAAAAAAGAGTGTCATTTACGTCTAGTCATCGTCTAAGTCGGTCTAAGTTGCATTTCATCCCAATAACCCGGTATATAAAAAGGTGTTGTCCGAACGTTAGGCTACGCCTATCGAGAAGGCTGCACACTTGCGCGATTGATCTTCGGATCGATTAACTCCGCCACGTACCGAATCTTGGTCGTGTCTAGGTTGGTAGTCGAGTCGGCATTCCAACTTTGCATTACTTAGGGTCGTGTCTAGTGTTTTGTCCGAGTGTCAGCATGGCCATCCACTAGCTTCCCCGTGTCCCATGGATTACCGAACACCCGGATCTTATCCATGCTGGTGATACTATCTAAAATGGAAGACCACCCGAACCACCCCAAAAGGCCCGAAGCCCGGGACTTCTATGGCTCCGAAAACCCGAGTGACTACTTAGAGTGGGAAGCCATTATGGACGACTACTTTGAGTGTTATCTTATGTCCGGTCCCGCGCAAGTCGACTTAGCCAAAAGGTGACTTTTCTATGAGGCTGTCGAAACATGGGGGGACATCAAGTACTTCCGGGAAGATAGGAGGCTAAGGCCCATCGAGTCATGGTGGGATATGAAGAGAGCGCTTAGGAGGGTCTACCTTCCCCGTCCACCTACCTCCAACTACGGGGGTCATACCACTAGCCATCCCCACCAACTCACCCGCAATCAAGTGGGCCACACCTCCAACCAACCCCGCCCCTTCACCCCCATCCAAGCCCTCCAAAGCAACCCCACTCAAGTGGTCCGCCCCGTCGCCTCCAACCAACCTCCTCTTGGCTTCCCCATCCAATCCCACCCAAGCACCTCCAACCAAGTGGAAGCCCCGCTTCTAGTCGAGTCTAGGTCCACACCCGAGCCGAGAGCCGAGGAGCAAGTCCACTCCGAGGTCCCCACTCCAACCCGCTCCTTTGAGGAAATCGAGAAAAAGTTTTGGGATTGGCTGGAAAGGACACGTGCTTCTTCACCATCCGTGAGTACTCCATTGTCATCTACTTCCGAACTTTATTCGGAACCATCTTATTTGGAGCCACCAAAACCCGAGCCACCCGTGTTTCTTACGGGAACGCTATACATAGCCGAGCCACTTCTTAGTTGGCTCAAGGATGGCTTGGTCCCACGTGCATATCCATCAATGGACCCCACCTTACCTATAGTGCCCGTCAACTCCTTCCACACTACCTTTCGGTCTAGTCACCATGTTGATACATTGGATGACCTTATTATGGGATTAGACGCGCAATGGAAGTTGACGCATTTATTGGCCCGAAGCTTCGACCAACCCACTAGCCGTAGCTTCACCCATCCGGCCTTAGGGTCCATTACCTCCGTGTGCACCGTGGGTTGTATCACCACGGAAGTTCTCTTATTCTTCCCCATGTCGGCCGAACCCGACTTCATACCCTTTCGCCCGAGGGAGGAACCATTCATCCTACACATGATCACCGTCCCACCTACAATGCATGGAGGTGACTATCTACACCTTCGAGACTTCTACATCGGGGACCGTGACTTATGGGAACCCACCACAAGGGGTCATACCTTCTTTGATCCCTTTGACCCGTTCCCTAGTGGACCCTTAGACCCTCCATATATACTTCCTTTCTTCGAGGGAGTCCACTACCACACCCCTACCCCACGGGCCGAGTCCTCTACCTTCACCAAGCCTATTTTTGATACACCCACACCCGACTTTTCCACACCCGGCTCTCATGGCCCTCTCAAGTCTTCCAAATCCAAAGGGCCGCCCATGCATGGCCACACCCGACATCTAGGTGTTCCCCATGCCATCCATTCCCGGTTACATAACATGCATGCATGGCACATATTCGGGTGCCCTAGTCCACCGTCACCCATGTACGGGTCGGACTAACATTAGGTCTGTTTAGGGTCTTTGTGGGTCTTGGTTTCGTTTGTCCGTCGTGTGTTTGTACATGTATGTGTCGAGTCGAGTCGGTCTTTGTATGCTCGCGTTATTAATCCCTTTTGAGTTCGAGACTTGTCGGACTATTGGGATCGGCTCTACTTTATATCGGATCTAGTCACACAAGGGACAATCGGTGATTCCTAGTGAGTCTTCGCACCGCCTTCCTTCCTTTGAGAGTGACCCCACCCTGGAGTGTCCACCTCTAGCCTCCTTCCCATGGCAGCGTGCGCATATCGAATCTATACGGGATGAGCAAGTGTCGATTACTTGGAGTGGAGCGTACTCTGCGCTTCCAGGTAGGATGACGGATCCGTCGGCGTCACGAGCAGCCGCACCCCTACTCGACGGGGTCGAGTTCCTCCCACCCGGGGAGAGTTGATGGGAATCGACGTCGAGTACTGACTTTTTATTTTACATTTGTGTCCTTTAGTTTACTTTTATATCCTTGGAAAAGTATATGTACAATTGTAAGGCTTTGTAAGCCAATGTGTCATTCCCTTGGATTCTTTAGGTTTTTGTGCAAATGTGTAGTAGGTCCAGCTAGGGGGCCCTCTCTCCTTTTCCATTGGGCCACCTAAGCTATGTGGGGCTGGTCAACCATCCTAGGTGGCCATCTAGAAGGTTTGAATGCCAATTGACCACATGGGAGACAAGTGTGTTAAAAGGTCAAGGGTAGGCCACCTACCCTCCCCCTTGGTCAAGGGGGCGCCCCCCACTTTAGAATTAATTAGGATTTTCTTTTTTTTTATTTTGTTTGAATCAAATGTGATGTCCCTCTTTTACCCCTCCTAATTCTAGATCTAGGGTTAGTTTGAGTCTTTTGTCATTTATTATATAAGGCATGTATTTCCATTTTAGTAGAATTAATCATATGAAATTTCAGAAATTTGGTTGAATGCTCCAAGGAAGGGTGCGCCTCTTACCTCTCCCCTCTGATTTTCCTTCTCCATCCTCTGAATTTTAGGGTTGTGAACCTTTCTATCTTAGCCCCTCCACCTCTGATTTCATTCTGTGCCGCCGCCGCCGCCGTTCGTGCCGCCATCGAGCCGCCACGAGCCACCGTCGGAAGTTCTGTCCAAGTTCTATTTGCTGAACAGAAGGCCACTCCAAGAATTTTAGCTCCAAATTATCTCATCTTCTGGAGCTGATATTTTCAAGGTACGTTCTAGGGTTCATCATAACCCTCCAGAAAAATTGAAAAAAAGTTATAGCCATGTTTTATAATTTTCCATTTTTGTGCATCTCCACCCACCAGTTCTGCCTTTTGTTTAGATCCAGTCATAGCCACCCTGAGTTTCACCTTCTTGGTCCATTTTTTATTTTTTATGGAACCCCCAAAATTACTGGGTGGTTCTGCTCACCATACCCTCCACCCAAGAATTTTCGTGAAATTTTCACAGGCCTCCACCTATTTTTAAAATTCACTTTCAGATCCCTCTATAGTTCTGCCTATCTCTGTTCAGATCCGACCACCCACCAGTCTAAAATACTTTTCCCCATCCAAATCTCAACAAAGACTTTCACAAAAAATATTTCCGTTTTCCTCTCCCTCCCCTCTATAACTTTCATGAAGAGCTCAAAGCTTGAATCTGAGGTCTACCCCACAGTCAAAGGTAGTTCTCAAGAAATTACTCTGCTGTTCTGAGATTTCGGGAACTGTCCAATAGTAACTTCAAAAATCAACAAAGGCCAGATCCGTGTAGATCCAGTTCATTTCTCTAGTCTTAGATTGAAGGACTTCGAAAGAGCTTTCCAACAATATCTCGTGTGCTTCGATCCGACATCAGGATTGATCGCAGCAGCCGATCTCGCCTGAACGCGCGCCTGAAAACAGAAGCAGCATATCCGTGGGCACTCTTTCCGACCGGTGCCGATCGGAGCCGCCCGGCCTCCGCCCGGCGAACCAGCGCGCCGCCATCCCAGAAAGCGCTTCCCCAAGCGTCCCCACCATAGTGGTGCCACCCCGGTCCCACACGGCCCCACCGACCAGCACGTGGGCCCCACAACCAGCAGCATACGCCGTCCGAACTGCGCCGATGGGGTGATCAAGTGCAGCCCGTCAACCCGAGATCGGTCCTCCTGGGCCCACTTGTGTAGCCCTTTACCCCCCTGCGTGGAGTGAGCGATATTTCATTGCTGTAATTTAATTCATTACTATTACCGGGAGTTACCGAATTCGGCCGGGATCGTCTTCCCCACGCCGGGAGCGTGGAGGTATCGTGTTCTCTCCCTTGCTCGGCAACTTGCTTTATTCGTATATATTTCATATGCCATTGCTAGAGAGCATGATAGGATAATTAGCTCGCTTCATATTATTACATTACCGCTGCTGCGAGAGAGAGCGAGACCGTCCCATGACCCGATCCGGGCACAAGAGAGAATTGACCACCCTAGCTCTTGCCGGTTTCTCAACCGCGCACGTCCGACGCTTCCCTCGAAAAGGGACGATCGCGAGCTTGTTTAGAGTCCGAGGGTTGCATTCCTAATTGGAGTCGAGTCCGTGGTCGTCCCGCATCAGAGAGAGAGAGTGGAACCGGAAGAGATGAGAGTGCTGGCTAGCGTTGTCGGTCGTTGAGGTCGAGAGTGGGAAGGGAGACGTGAGTGTGTATAGAGGAGGGTGAAGCGGCGGTGCCACGTGAAGAGAGGGAGGCAGGGAAAGGGAGAGAGTAGAGAGGAGAATGGGAGAAAGAGAGAGACGAGAGGGAGCAGAAGAGAGATGGAACGAGGGAGGAGAGGGAGGTGAAGAAGGAGCGGCCTGCTACTCACTCCTGATTTTGTTACTCACTCCTGTTTAGGTGTCTTATATCTCCTTGAGCCTGGATTGTGTTCATCCCCCTCAAGTCCCGTAGCGCTATGCTAGGGGGTCCCACTAGACTGTAGATACAAGCCCTCTTAGATTACTTTTTCTTCCTTCCTCTCATTTTGAATGACCTCCTTGTCGCATCATGCTTGTTTGTTCATATGCGAAGCTCAATCTCAGCTCAAGAATCTCCTTGAGCGGGATGTCCTTACTAGGCTTGTTTCTTTACTGAAACACCCATTTATCAGTCCGCCGGGCTCCCTTGCAAAACGGGAGTTCCGGAGGGGCATTTGTAGATGCCTAATTTTGGACATCCTCGCGGACCCTTGTCCAGCCATCATAGAAGTGATACCCTTCCTTTTGGTTGACTGGTTGTGTAGAGTCTCAACCTTGTTTAAGTAGGCTCCACCATGTCCCTTCGCGGATCCAACTATGTGTGTGTATGGCCGCCCAACTTGGAGTAGACACCGCCGTGAGAGAGAGAGTTTAGAGAGAAGTTTAGAGTTAGGATAATAAAAAAGGAAAATAGAAAATAGATGGATGTGAGAATAAGAAAATAAAATAAAGAGATGGAAATAGTGTGAGTTATTGTGTTAGAAGAGAGAGAGAGACGGAGAGGAGAGAGATAGAAAGAGAGCTAGTGAGAAGAGAGAGGGAGATAGGCGGCCGGTGCGATGTGTTGTGCAGTGGAGAGGAGGTGAGGGCTATGTGTGGGCAAGAGAGAAGGAGTGAAGGGAACGTGGAGGGTGTGATGCCAGTGTGTGTGTGAAGGCAAGAAATAGAGAGAGAGAGTGAAGAGAGGTTACATGAAATGTGAGTGTGTGCGAGAGTGTGTGTGCATGCGGTGGCGAGGTGTGAAAAGGAAAGGGGTAACGGGTCGATGTTGCGGATGGAGGGTGTGTGTGACTGTGAGTGTGGAGTGGGTGTGGTGTGCAGGAGATAGAAAGGGAGAGGGAGAAAAGAGGAGGCCACGCGGTGTGTGCAGGGGTGTGTGCGTGATGGTGTGTGAGTGTGTGTGTGATGAGAAGGAAAGAAGAGTGAGAGAAGGGAGAGGCCGCGGAGGGTGGTTAGAGAGAGAATGGAGGAGAGAAGCTACGTGCGTGGTGTGCAAAGCAGTGTGAGAAGAGGGAGACAGGGCGAGGGACGTGAGTGTGGGGGAGAGGAGGATCACGGTGCGGGTGAGTGTGTGTACGTGAGGTGGAGTGGAGAGTGCAAGAGATGGAGAGCGGGGGCGTGCGAAGGTGTGGTTCGGTGCGTACGTGTGTGTAGGAGGCGGTGTGAGGTATGTGTAGTGTGACCGACATATGTAGCAGACAGAACGAGGAGAGATGAGGGAGGGCTGTGCGGCGTATGTGTGTGGGTTAGAGAGACGCAGAGAGGGGGTGAGAGCAAAGAAACCACAAATAGAGAGGGAGTGGGCGGAGAGGAGAAGAGTGAGGAGAGGGCGAAGAAGGCCGCCGGCGAGCCTATTTTGAGCAGGGGAACTGCAGTGGTGTAGTGCAAAGAGAAAGAGGGGGAGAGAGGGGTGAGAACGGGACAGGAGGGAGAGGGAAGATGGTGCTGGTGACGATGCCTGTGTGTGTGAGAGAGAGTGTGTGAAGTGAGAAAGGGATAGAGAGTGGAACCGGAAGAGATGAGAGTGCTGGCTAGCGCTGTCGGTCGTTGAGGTCGAGAGTGGAAAGGGGAGACGTGAGTGTGTATAGAGGAGGGTGAAGCCGCGGTGCCGCGTGAAGAGAGAGAGGCAGGGAAAGGGAGAGAGTAGAGAGGAGAATGGGAGAAAGAGAGAGACGAGAGGGAGCATAAGAGAGAGGGAATGAGGGAGGAGAGGGAGGTGAAGAAGGAGCGGCCGGCGCCTGTGCAGGTAAGAGAGTAAGGAGAGGGGAACGTAGAGAATGAGAGGCAGAGTGCAGAGAACAGAGAGAGAGGGAGATAGAGAACAAGAGGGAGAGGAGGAGTAGAAGTGGGAGAGGAAGAAGAAGGAGAAGTGAGGGGGAGAGAAGGGAAACCGGAGAGGAGAGGAAGAAGAGGAGAAGGTGGGAAGGTTCTCCCATCGGAGGGCCCTGAGTCCAGTTTTGTAGGGGCCGAGTGAGGCCCTTGTCTACTGCCAGCACCCTACGAGCACGCCATGCCTGCCGCTGCCCATGCCCGCTGTTGCACATGTTCGCCTGCGAACAGCCGCTGCCACTCGCCGCTTGCGAGCCTGCCTGCTGCCATGCATGCATGCCGCTGCTCGCACGCCAGAGCCCAGTGTGCAGAGCCCATTGTCCGCACACCAAGCCTTGCCGCCGTTGCTGTTGTCGCCTGCAGGCTGGCCCGTACGCCGCAGCACACATGCCTGCGAGTCCACACCGCCTGCTGCCACAGCCCATGCTGCTACCGGAGCACGCTTCTGCTACCTTGTCGGAGGAGATCATGCCCTGCCCACACCGTTGCCACTATGCCGTGCCCAGCTGCTGCCGCTGTTCACAAGACATGAGAATTATATGAAATATATATAAACAAATGTATTTGATCAATGAATCCACTTTATCATTTGTACTCTTGCATATGTTCAAACTGAATTTTATATAAAAGAAATTTAATTATGTAATTCTTTTAAAAATGTCTCAAGTCCCATTAATTATATATAAAGCTCCATTTTACGTGAGATCGAGATTATTATGTAAAATTACATAATTAACTTCATTAAAGCTCAAAATATAACGAGTGCGATATGAATAAATATAGACGAATAAGCAATTATCAGTTGCACGTGTAACCCAAGAACTTGTACTTCCTGATATATTGGCTTGTAGTAAGAGCTGTTGGCCGCATTGAAAGACAGACCCGCGTGGTGCCACCATTTTACAACGGCCTGTCCAAGTTTCCATTTAGGCCCCTTCTGGCCATATACATCGTCCATCCTCGTTTGCTTGTCATGCTCTCGGGATAGTACACCGGGCTCCACATCTTCAATGTTGATCGATTGTGTCCTTTTTCTTTGTGAACCCGAGTCACCAGTGAAAAAACTCCTCATGCCCCGTGGTTGTCGAGTCATTGATGAACCACTACTGCCTAATGCTCCGGTCCTTGCCGTCTCGCGGCTTCGCATTCTCGTCTCCTCGGGATGTCTTGTCTCATCTCTACTCTTACGTACTGCCTCACGAAACTGCGCTTCATATGGATCATTCACCGTGACATACACATTAGGCTGGTCAGTACGCGCTTGTTGATCTTCGTCACTAGGTGTCCATGCGCATTCATCCTCGTCGCTACCGCTTGCTCTTCCGTTAACCGCCGCTTCATCTCTTTTCTTCTTTTTTTCCTTTTCTTGCATCTCAACTCTTTTCTCCCGCAAGTGCCTGGCCATTGTAAGTTTCACATCTCTAGGCACATGGGTACACCAAGCAACCTACGGTTGCCATCCAACATAACTCTGTGTCACCATCCAATGTCATTTGGACGTTCCTTAGGAGCTATAGAGTGCTTAAATGTATCTCCTAAATTTAAAAAATATAAATTATAAATATCACAAAATATGATAATAAACTAATATAAATTAAAAATATTTTATAAATTTTTTTGTTACAAATTAATTTTTACATAGAACCATCGAATATAATTTACAAATGAAAAAATTATCCAAAACATTAAATTTAAATTTAGAACATCTACAACTAAAAAAATTAAATAATATATCTAAATTAAATTTCACTTAGAACCATCGAATCAAATTTACCATAGGTGAATTTTATCTAAAATATGAAATTTCATTGTTCTACATCTACAACTAAAAAATTTAATTAATACATCTAAATTAAATCAAAATTTTATTACAAATAAATTTTTAATGAAAACAATAAATTTAAATCTAGAACATGTAAAACTAAATGTATTATTTAATACATCTAAATTAAATCTATAATTTTTGTTACAAATTAAAATTTATATAGAACCATCGAATAAAATTTACAATCTGTATTTTTTTCTAAAACATTAAAATTAATTCTAAAATATTTATCACTACAAAATTAAATTTAATTTAATTTATAATTCACATATTATAAATAAATTTTAAATTTTTTTAACTCCACCTCTCTCTCACCCCTACCTCACCTACACCCCCCATCGGCCACCGCCGCCCATCGGCGCCCTCCGGCCTCCCACCGGCCAGATCGGCCGGAGGGGACAGCGGTTGCCGGTGGGCGCCGGTGGCTGCCCCCCTGCCCCTCCGCCACCTCCCCCACCCCGTCCTCCACCGGCGCCCACCGCCCCCTGTAGCCCTACCCCACCCCCACCTCCCCCACCGGCACCCACCATCCCCCACCGGCGCCAGACCATCCCCCACCGCCCCTGCCCTGCCCCACACCCACCTCCCCCACCGGCCAGATCCTTCCCCCACCAGCCACCCCCACCTCCCCCACCGGTGCCCACCGCACCCTCCCCGTCCCCCTCCTCCCTCTTTCCCACGACCCCACCTCCCCCACCGGCCTCCCACCGCCACCTCCCACCTCCTCCGCCCTTCACCGCCCTCCCATGGCCCCTCACCGGCCACCCTCCCCATTTAAAAAAAAACCTGAAACCTTTTCACTTACCTCCGATGGCTGGTCCCCCTCGCCCGGAGCTGTCGCTCGCTACTGTGCAGCGCCGTCCATCGCCGCCATCCACGCTGCAACGCCCTCCTCTGATGCCTCTGCTACGCCCCGGCCCGACCCGTTAAATGGACGAACCGGCACGAGTGGGCTGACCCGCACGTACCAGGCCGGGCCCGTAGCAGACCGGCTAGTACATGACAGGACGCACGGGACCTTGCAGTCCAGTGAGTCCCGGCCACGATCCCCAGGCCGTGTGTCCCGCCGCCCGCTTGAGACGGGTCGGGTCGTACGGGTCGGACCGTCCCGGACCAGGATTACAAACCCTAAATTCAAGTATCAAAACTTGGAAACATTTAAAAATTTTACATTAGTGAGACTTTTTAAAATATTAGAACCTTTTTTAAAAATTTAGGATATTGTCGTCAAAAAATAACTGCCCCTTTAAAACTTAAGCAAGTCGTGAGAAAGGTCGACATTTTTATATTTTTCTTTAAAAGATAAAGCATCAAGGATTGATCATTCTACTCAAGGTTTGTCAAATCGATCCGGTATAAGATGTACCGTTCGTACCGGACTGTATTAGTCATAAATCGGTACGACCGATCTGTGATACGCTATCGATACGTAATATATATATTTTAAATATTAATTTTTTTATAACAAGTTTATTTTGTAGGCTGATTGGTTGAGGACTTCACGTTTGAACGTGAGATTCTGTGTTCGAAACGTGATTTCAACATGTTTACATGCTTAAAAATATAATAGACTCGGTTTAAATCATATATCAACTAATCAACTGAGATAGAAAATCATTTAAATATTTTTATTTTATATTATATATATAATATATTTTTTTATCTTAATATATAATGATAGTAATCGTATCGTATCAATAAAATATCGATACCCTCGATGCTGCCGCCGGCAGCTCTCCCGTCACCCGTCTCGGAAGTGGTCCGAAGACTCCGAAACCGAAAAATGTAGGATAGTGCAGCAAGTATATATCACGCCCAAGGGCTTTTCTCAAAATGCCGCTCACGCTCCCCCTCTTCTGCCGATTCTTGCTCTTTGTTCGACGCGTGTCAAGGACGAGGTCACACGTGTTCCGGTCCGCCCTGCACAGTTTGCGAAAACCAGGAACTTTCCCAAGCTGATACGGGAGAAGGAGAAGCCCGAACCGCCAACCTCCCCCCAAAACCCCGGCGCGTCCATCATCTATCCCGGAACTACATTGACATAGGTATAGCATGTGAACTGTGAAGTTTGATCCCAAGGCGTCAGTGATCTTGACCCAGAAGGTGGTACCCCATTCTTCTGCGTAGTAATTTCCTGTTTTTTCTTGTAAATTCTGGGTTTTATGCATCGGCTATGTTACATGATCTGTTGCAGAAAGTCTGTTGGATGCTGCTTCTTGATTTCCACTGGTGCATGGCTTGGCGTGGTGGATTCTAGTTATTGTAATGCCTATCAATTGTATGACCAAATGCCTCTATGAGTTTTGAGAAGGGATGCGAGATGCTTCCGATGGCGGTCTCTGGGAATGTTTGCGATAGTTGGAGAATGCGGTAGGGATTAGTTGAAAGGAGGCACAGCACAAGGGAGTCTCTGCCTTGTTCTCTCTGTTGTCTTCTTTCTGTCCCACATGCTACACAATTTGGGAAAGGCCAGTCTTCGTTTGTGCAGAAACTGAGCATGTGTTTGACGCAGTTTTCTGATTACGAGTATTTTGAGTTTCCATTAGATTTCAGTCCGGTTATTTTGACGGGAGGATATTATACTTCGAAAGCCATTTATGTGGGTTTCTTCTTTTCGCTTCCAACCAATAACTTCAAATTGGTGCTCAGTTTGGGAGAAGAGGAATTTATTAACATTGATTAGTTTAACTGCTCAAGATTAATTTGATCTCTCTTGTCCAATGATTTTCACATTAAAACTTGGAGTTAGAAACTTGGAGTTAATGTTGATTTTTAACTAAAATATTCGCCAAACACGGACTGAGTTTCTTGTCGACAATGCCCATGACTTGTGGGAAGTAGGAGTGTGCTCTCTATCTGTTACGGGTGGGTGGTGTGAGCACCCGGAGGGAGTATGAGGCCCTTAGCCAACTAGAATTGTCAACGGCTTTAGTCCCACATTGAATTCTATAAAGAGTTGGATCGGATTATAAGAAAAAGGAATCCCCTACCTCAATGCCTAGGTTTTGGGGAAGGATAAATGGTTCCTAACAAATGGTGTCCGAGCCCAACCTTTGTCGGTCCAATGTGATGTATCAATACAGCCTGTACCTGCTGCGCATGAATGGGCATAACCTCGATCGGCACCTAGCCAACGAGGGCATCGGCCTTATAAAGGGGGAGGTATTGTTACGGATGGGTGGTGTGAGCACCTGGAGGGAGTGTGAGACCCTCAACCAACTAGAGTTGCCATCAGCTTTTGTCCTACATTGGATTCTACAAAGAGTTGGATTGTCTTATAAGAAAAAGGAATCCCCTACCTCAATGCCTAGATTTTTGGGAAGGATAAATGGTTCCTAACAGTATCCTAAGCCCCCTCTCCTGCAACCAGTCTTTGGGATACCTTACCTTAGATTGATGGTGGCCCCACCCAACCCCACCTCATTACACCGTTAGAACAATTATGCTAAACACGAGTTCTTTAAAAAAAAATCCAAGAGGATAGGGCTTTGCTCTGTTTGTCTTTGTTTGTATGTCAATTCCTGTCTTTCTTCTTCAGTTAAATGAGACTACTTGGTGTTTGGAAATCTCTTAGATGATGACATTTACAAGAGAAAGATGACCTACACTGAAGTTCTTGAGATTGAATTTAAATGAACATTCATGCGAAAAAGGATTTGTGCGCTAATGTTATTTTCTCGAGAATTGTGGTCTTTCAAATTTTCAAATGAACTGATTTTACAACTTCAATAGCCGAGACATTCTTATATTTTGGAATTACTGGTCCAATGATTTTTTTCCATCTTTCCCTCTGTTCCTGATAAACAATGGACTGATTCTACTGTTTTTGGTTCTCCCCCCCCCCCCCCTGCCATTGATGAACAATCGACTGATTCTTGGTGAATTTTTAGTTCCTTGTGACATGGCACATCAAATAGACACAGAGTCAAGAATTCCCGACTGTGATGCATACTTTGAGGCGATTCAGGCAAGAAAGAAACTACCATGCTCTTTACAAAGGACCTTAACCTCTGCATTTGCACAGATTCCAGTATCATCTTTCCCAGAAGTTCCTGGAGGAAAAGGTACTTCCGTATCTGTGGTCTCTAGCCTGTTAAGGTTATTTGTCTTGCCTGTTTGGTGTATGTACTTCAACTCATTATGAATATGCATCTTGATTTCAGTTAAATAATTTTACATGTCTGAAGACTTAGAGTTTTAAAGGAAAATTAACCTACTGCATTTCAGTTATGAGTTTGATAGCTCATATCTTCAAATTATTGTGTCACTTGTAGTTATTGAAATCCCAGCAGACACATTGATTGCGGATGCAGTTCAGATTCTCTCCGAACACAAGATAACTGCTGCTCCTGTAACTAATCCGGAGGCAGGGGATAGTCTTGATTGGAAGCAGCGATACCTTGGAATATTAGATTATTCAGCAGTCATCCTCTGGGTACTAGAGAATGCAGAGCTTGCAGCTATTGTTTTAACGGCAGGATCTGCCACTGCTGCTGGAGTTGGTGCAGGTGCTGTTGGTGCTCTTGGAGCAGTAGCCTTGGGTGCAACAGGTCCTGCTGCAGTGGCAGGATTAACTGTTGCTGCAGTCGGTGCTGCTGTGTCTGGTGGTATGGCTGCAGAGAAAGGTGTTGGGAAAGATGCTCTAACTGCTGCTGCGAATATGGGAGAGGACTTTTACAAAGTCCTTATTCAAGAGGAGCCTTTCAAGTCAACAAAAGTAAGAACTTTCCTGTTTTGTTTTTCATTCTAGTCATTTTAAATCTCTTTCACAGTGATGAAGTTTCTTTAACAAATGTTTGAATTGTACTTTAAGAGCAGTTTTCTGCCTGAGGTGTTGTATCTTCTGTGTTGAAGTTTATACCGAACTTTACTGTAATTAGTGACATCTGGAGAGCTGCTCTGTGTGTGTGTGTGTGTTTTCAAAGCCTCAAAGGTTTACCAGGAAATGTAACGCACTGATGAAAAGATAAGGAAACATCTGTCTCAAGTTTGCCCTCCAATATTGACAGTCTGGATTCTCTTTTTCTCTGCAAAAATATGAGGATAAATCTACCAGATGATGGGTTTATCCTGTCTGAGCAGTTTACTAAGTTTAAGGTAAAGGATCATGTGTGCTGAGCAGCATTCATTGTCAATAGTATTTTGCCTGTATGATATCATCTCTGAAGCCTTTCGGATCTTATTTTTCCTCAATAGTGGCAATATTTGATAGATGTAATAACTGATTTGGTTGAAAGCATATTTTGTGGAGTTCCTTGCTAGTTGACATATTTGGTGCTATTTCTTAGAGCCATGCCTGTGACTGCGGCAATTGATGTGTATCAGATGACATTGGTACAGCTCTGAGACTGGGTCATTCTTTCTTCTGTGTTCCATTGTATTCCAACTTCTAGACTGCTTTAAGATATCTGGTCAGGAGATAAATAAACCTTCCTTTTGTGTCCTGGATTGTCTAAAGTTATCTAGCCTCTAAGAAACTTTAGACGTACCTTCTCTATCTGTTGTTTAATCTCGAAGTTTCTTGTTTGCTGATGGTGCAGCTTGGTTGAGTTTTTACATGATAACCAAAAGCATCCAACAGAAGATAGCAAATTGCTTGCTACGCACTCAAGTGTGGCCAAAATTTTGTGTTGGTTTTAAGCGGACATTTTTCCTGTAGTGTTTTACTAATGTAGAAAATCTATCCAACTAACAGCCTATTTGGGAAAACTTTCAAGCACCAAATAGGACAGCAGTTTCTGAAAGTTTTATTAAGTAGCATCCACCTAATCCTCTGTCCTTCGCTACATGGACTAAAGTCATGCCGTGTGACTAAAATGGTCCTGATGGTTTATTCACTTATTAATTTCTGTGAAACATATGTATTAATGAATTTAGTTTGGTCAAATGTTCTTATATGTTATAAATGACTACAAACCTCTCCTTGGAGAAGACACGATTTTGCATATGAGTCCATAATATCCCTACTTAGTGTGTCCTTATGTATCTGTTTCTCTTGAATATACTTACTATGATGGGCTTTGGATGCAGAGGGAGGTTTGAGACCTGCAGATGGCATATATTAAGCATTTTATACATCTGATCTCTCAAAGACAGTTGGCTTTTTTAGTATGAGATCGAAACATTAACATAGAAGAAAAACTTTATATTGTGTTTGTCTAGATTGTGAAAGTGAAATGGATATATCCTTCCTAGACATGTCTTATTCTCTATATGTGCTTGGATATCTGGGCAGTCTGAGAACATTTGTTACTTTTGTGCAACTTCACTTCAATATATTTGTGCCCTGCCATTAGCATTTCCATTTTATTAATCATCCTCTTGTGTCAGGTGGAATCAATCATAAAGACATTCCGTTGGGCACCGTTCTTGCCTGTAGGTTCAGAGAGTTCCATGCTTACTGTATTATTGCTGCTCTCAAAATATAGATTGCGGAATGTCCCAGTAATTGAAGCTGGCAAGCCTTCTGTGAAGAATTTTATTACTCAGTCTGCAATTGTGAAAGGTCTGCAACAATGCAAAGGAAGGGATTGGTTCGACTGCATTTCTGCACGTCCTCTTTCAGACTTTGGACTTCCTTTTATGTCTTATGATGAAGTGAGTACTTCCCCTGTTAGTGAAGCATGCATTTATTTGCCATTTAACAGTAACATTTCTGTTTCAAACCCCAAAGGACCATGGTTGTGCCATCTAATCTCTGCGAAAATCAAATTGGAAATTTTATCCTTTGGATAACTTTGCCTTCTTTTTATTTCCACCTATATGGGGTTATTTCCCTTGCCAATTGTTAGGTTGTTGGCTGCAACTATACAAGATTTTTAAAGCCAAATGGAAATCAAACATTAACAGCGTTCTCACGTGTTCACTTGACAAAGAAAGTAGCAATAAATGCCTGGTTCGGGAAAATTCATGTGTATTATTGTTCTGTTCTAATTGCCCAGGATTAGATATTTGGACATATATATAGAAAAATATGTGTATTAGGCATTTCTGGGTTATATGTTTTTTTGTCATATTTTGTTCGCTATTTTTTGTTGATTTACATGGTATACAAGGTGTGAAAATATGTATAGTACAGATTTGTAGAAAAGGGGGAAGAATTAAAATGTGCATTTGAACTTGGTATAAACAGTATCTATTATCAGTTAAAAATACATCTGTATACGATATATTGATGTTTATTTTGGGGAAGAAATTTCATGAAAAAGATTTGAATTTGCAATACTGGAAAGATTTTGTTTTGATTTCCTGTGTATGTTTTCTTTTGCTTTCCTGCCCAGAGTTCTGAAATGTGCAGCTAGCTTTGTATTCCTTTCTCTAATGTTCTGTTAAAATCAGATTTTTTGTTTTTCTTTGGTTTCTGTGTACCCATTCATCTTTTCTATTCTCGGTTCATAGCACTGGATGAGTTTTGTTTTATGTGTAGGTTTCTGGTTCGACAGTGGCATGATGTGTGAAGAACTTACATTTGATGTCATTGTCAGGTTATTTTTGTGAAGAGTGATGAATTGATCTTAGAAGCCTTTAAGCAAATGAAGGACAACCGGATAGGTGGCCTTCCTGTGGTCGAAGGCCCCAATAGAAAGATAGTTGGAAGTGTGAGGATACATGACGTCAGGTTTCTTCTGCTCAGACCTGAGCTCTTTTCAAGTTTTAGGTAGGTTATGTTGCAAAATGAATAGCATCATTATGTGTGTTCAATGTTTTACATATTTTCCAGGGAACATTCTAATAGATATTCCTGAAAGGACTTTTCAGAGAATGCAGGTTTTCATCATACCTGTTAAAGAAAATATCTGAAACTTAAGTTGCATTTATGAACACAAATTGAAGAAGTTCATGAGATAATGTCAAGATAAAATGTCTATAAAGGCCTAAGAAACCAATTACTAGTTCTTGCACCCAAATGAAATTTCAGTCATGATCATTGCAGTTTGTTGACCTTTTTGTATTTGTAGTGTCTTGGTCCTTACACTGATGATGTGCTACATTTAAAGGCCATCTCCCTTACCCACTTCAGATTCGCCCAGTCTTTTCCTTTCTTAGACCGTGGAACAGTATGTAGATTTTCCAAAATCAATATTTGAACTTTACGTTCCGGACGACCCTGTATTATGGAAGGGCACCTTTGATGGTGCTTTTCACTTTCAAAAACAAACCTTTGATTGTGCTTTCAGTCAATCAGGCATCTGGACGTTGTCACAATAGTTCTCGCCAATAGACTAATAGCAAGGGAATTTTCAATACCGACTTCAGTAAGTACGAGCATAACTAAAATTTCACCCCCCCCCCCCCCCGCTGGAATGTGATCAATCAGCCTCGTGATCATGTCATTTTGAATTTTCTACCGTGAACTCGTAGTGTTCTAATGGTGCAGATACTCTACCCCTCACGCTTGTCCCCCCCACCCCAGAGCCCAAAGAAAAGAAAAAGAAGAGGAAGAAATGGTTCCTGTAGATCTCGTAGTCTTGTCACAGTAAAAATAACCCACCTTTAAGGTGTTCTTCTTCCACGTTACGAGTTTCTAACATCTGTATTCTTACCTACTTGGTTTTCCAGGAAGCTCACTGTCATGGATTTCCTGAGAACCATTGCTTCGGCAAGTGGAGATTCCACAGGTACAGGTGTGCCTGATCCAGTAACGTGCCCTCCAGATGCTTCCCTGGGCAGTGTCATAGACGCCCTCGCCTCCACAGCCGTTCACCGGATCTACGTCGTCAAGGGCGAGGATCGTGAAGTTGTAGGAGTTGTGACCCTCAGGGATGTGATCTCCTGCTTCATTTTTGAACCTCCAGATCTCTTTGATAACTACTTTGGGCTTGCTGTGAAGGAGCTGACGAACCCCCGCGAACATGGCAAAGCGGCCAGCGAGTAGTCAGTTATGCATAGTCATTGTAAAAAGCCAGACGGCTCGTTTCTCTTTTTCCTGTTGACGCCTTCAAAATTACATCATCAAAAGTTTGTAATGGAGAGCTGCTGCAGGCATTCTGCTGGTTTGGTCTGACTGGCAAGTTTGTAACGACGAGCTGATGAGTTTTTATTACTGACTATTGTAGTAGCTACGTTCTGTTGTTACTAAAGAATGCTCAGAAGAGCATGTTAATGTTCTCTCACATGTTTTTAGGTGTTACTAAAGAATGCTCAGAAGAGCATGTTAATGTTCTCTCACATGTTTCTAGGTGGTGTCTGGAGATGCTGCGGAGGGATAATAAGATTGCTCGGAATGAAATGCCAAATGTCATTGCGAATACAAATGGGCAGTTTTTAAGAAAAGAATTGTTGGTCTGCGAATTCGTTAGGATCTTAATTGAGTTACAAATTGTGATTTTGAAGACATGAATACGAGTGTCAAGTGTCAGTGTTTGTCTATAATAAAACTGTTAAAAATAAAATATGAAGGCACGCGAAGATTTTTTTTTGTTTTAAATAACATGCAGAGTGCTCAAATTTATTAGTAGCAAAAACCTAAATGGGGGGGGGGGGGTAAAGAGCCACAGGGGCATAGGCTAAACGAAGAGTAGAACTCTCCTTACAATGAAAAGGTCATCTCAAGAAAAGAAATAAAATTAGAAATTTTAAATTATGACATTACGTGACAATGACGGAAGAACATAATTCAGAGAGAGTTCTCTCTAATATTTATGGTGACGAGGGTTCCTCCCAAAGACAAATTTCAGTGAGGCATCGATCGGGTTCTAACACTAGGGCGTCGAGAGCGAGGTGCCGCCTAATCTGCATGGTCGCCAACCAAATGCTTATGGGCTATAATAACAAATGACATGGCTGCCGGCAAGGACTCAGAAGTAGTTGGGTTACGAATAGCACGAGGAACAAAAAGAGCAGTAGTTTCACCCAGAACACCAGTGGAGGGATGTATAGCATCATTAACTGAACCCCTTTTAACAGTTAGTCCCAAAATGGTACACTTTGGCAGCATGCCGTGGGGACAAGCAATCAAATTTTACGTGCACCTCTGCGACTTAGTCAAAAAAATGCACTTCTGGGGAGTCAGAGATGTTTTTGAAGAAGTATACATCGGTGATGGCAAGCTCCCTGCTGGGGATGCAGCACTGTCAAGAGATTTTTCGTGCATGGGCACAATAGCCGAGGTAGTAGTAGGAGAACACGAAGCTTAAGGGGAGGCCGTGGACCCGGAGACAATGGATGTGCGCACCAGCACAGGGTCCAACACCCAATCCCGCTCCACGACACATAAGCTCGCTGGTGTCCAAGCAAATTGATCACCTTCGGTGCAGCAGACTTGGGTGGGGCCAGTGAGCAGAGGATGCCACTAGGGTCTAAGCCCGCAGGATGGGCCGGTGCACAAGGGCCAGGTTCAATTGGGGGGTGATGATGCATGGGCCTGGGCCGTCGTCCAACAAGGGCATGGGTCCAAGAAATGGGCCTACGTCGAAACATGTGTTGGCCCGATGGAGCATTCAGCATCAACACAGGAGGGGGAGTGGCCGAAGTTGCCTGGTCCACCATCCGTAGAGGAGGCCGCCTCTAACGAGCATTTGGGGGGTTATTATCCGGGCGGCATTAGTGTCCCAATTGAGTCCTTCTGAGTGGGTTTCTGTCTCCCTCTGCACTCTTTTATGGAGTCTGTTCTCCATTATTGTGACAGATATCCGGGGGACCTTTCTCCCAATTCCTGGTGCATCCTGTGTGCTTTTGTATACATCTATAACCAGGCATTTGTTACACCTACTGTCTTCCATTTCTGGGAGTTTTACAGCCTTCAGCGCTGCCCTGGCGCAGAGTCTTCGTTCTATTACCTTCGGGCTAGAAAGGATAGGAGCGTCATCCATGTTTCCTCCCTTGTCTCCAACTTCAAGCGCTAGTCCGAGCGCTTTGTCTTCCTAATGAAGGCGGGGAGTAGTGGCCGGGCTAGTGACTGGAGTTTCGCCGCAACCATTTGCCCTCCTAGGGCTGACAGATTGCCGATTCCAACCAGGGAGGAGGCAAGGGCGATTAAAGCCATTCTTCGCCACTCCCTCGATGATGCCGACACGAGGCTGACACTCAATTGTCCTTTGGGAGTTGGGGTTAAGCCCCCCATTATCTCAGGGCATAGCCCTTGTCACTTTCTTCAATTTCTTGACCTTCGATTGATGACTCTTTTGTGTCATGTTGTAGGGGCGCTGGCATTGCCAGAACTGTGGTTTGAGACGGTCGAGTTACTGCTGAATGTTCCTCGACCAGGTGACCACATAGAGCCTAGTACTGACCAAGTGACTGTCGCAGCCCCCCAACAAGCAGTTGCCTTCGAGTCGGGGCGCTTCTCGTATCCTCTATCGGCGGCGATTCTGGTGGAGTGCTCATATCTTCCTTTAGTGTCGCCCTCTGTCGCTCCTGCGCCCAGCGCCGGTTCGGGCATTTACGCCGCCAGCTCGAGGGCAGCTTCTAGGAGCTCATCGAGCTCGCCGTCAAAGTTCCTCCAATGGTTGAGGAGAAGCGTCATCGGGTCAATATTGGCACCATGGCGGTGATGGATCGCCAACGCCGCCAGGAGAAGAGAAGGAAGGCTGCCACTGAAGCCCCGCGTAGTTAGATGCCTCCCCCTCCACAATCCATGCCTCCTCCAGTCACCAGGTTTGGGCCGGTGGAGGCGCCACTGCCAACTCCATCTCCCATGTTCGCTCGCCACGGATGTGTTGTGCCCCTATAGTTTTGATGTCAGCAAGCACTATGAGTATGAAAAGTTCTGATGTTAGCAAGCACTATGAGTATGATTGATTGATTGATTTGAGAGTGAACACATTCATCTCATTGCATTGTCTGTCTCTGCATTGGTGCAACTCTAGTTCCTGCATAACAAGTGTAGTTTGCATCGGTACATTAATTGTTGTTGCACGTCATATAGTCGATGCATGATCTGGTAAATAGACTGCACTGTTAGTTCTCCTGCATACATTGCATCACTTCAACATCTGCCATATGCATACATTGCATCGGTGCATTCATCAGGTGCTTTATTTCGAAGTCGATGCGTATTCATGAGCATAGTCAGTGTATTCGGTTGTTTCATGCATATACAAAGTCTATACACTCTTTACCATGCATTCAAAGTCTATACATTCCATTGCTGGTACGAGTGGTTAAGTTCATGCATCATAAGTCCAGCAAGTCTATACATTCTTGCATCGTTGTACTTCACGCATACACAAAGTCTGTACATCGTCTTGTCGCATGCATGCAAAGTCTGTACATTGGTGTCGAATGCACACTAAGTCCATACACTCCTTGATAGCATGCCTGAGCACTCATTGTCATTGTACATACTTTCCTATATGCATTTGTGCATCTTTCAAGATAAAGTCTGTACACTATTCACCCGGCATTCAAAGTCTATACATTCTGTTGCATACATACGTAAGGCAGTGTCATGCACTCAAAGTCCACAAATGCACACGCATAGTTTGTGCATTATGCATTCATGCTTGAACTCTAGGCATAGCAAGTCTGCACATTGGTTGTACATTGCACACAAAGTCTGTACACTCGTTGATGGCATGGCCGTGCATTCATCATCATTGTGCATACTTTATTACATGCATACTGCACTACACACTAGCAAGTCTATACATGCTTAGTTTAAATCTCAAACCTACTCGATGCATCTTTTTCCTTTCCTTCAGATTGATTCGAACTGATATCAAGTTTTATCTGACAGGACTCATGTTCGAGAAGCTTAGTATGGACACGTGATCCAAGAATGGAGATGGCTCAGGATCGTGACACGTGTAATGCAGTGAGCTGAAATGCTGCCACGTGGTCTAGGCTCTTGGGCGGGAATCGTGGAGAACACACGCCCTATCTGTTCACTGCTCTATAAATAAGAAGCTTCTTCCAGAGGAGCAGCGTGATCGTGAGCAGAGTGATCGAAGTAGGGGAGCCCATCTGAAAGAGCAGAAGCAGAGAGAGAGAGAGCCTGCACGATCCAGAAGAAGAGAGAATAAAAGAGAGAGCAGAAGAAGAGCAAGGAGGAGAGTGTTCAAAAAAGAAAGAGTGAGCAGTAAAGAAGAAGAAGAAGAAGAAAGAGAAATCAAGAGTTTAGAAGAAGAAGAAGAGAGTCTTCTGAAACTTTGTCTCTATTGGACCGTGGATCAGATCCAGGCCAGTCAGCTCTTTGAGTGCCACTTTGTGTCTTATCGTATACAGCTTTCTGCCGCTGTGATTTTTCATTTCTTGTGTTTCTCTTTACCTTTGTTTCAAGCTGTTTGTCAGCAGAGCTAAGCTGTATTGCTCAGCGTTGCAGAGGAGGATTCCTCTGGACAGCAAGCTGTGTTGCTTAGCGGGCGAGGTGGATACCTCTGACAGCAAGCTGTGTTGCTCAGCGGGCAGAGGAGGATTCCTCTTGACGGGTTAAGCTGTAGTCCCCAGCGGTTGGGAAAGCTGTAATGCCCAGTGGTCAACCTGTTAGTCAGCGGTTGTAGGCAAGCTGTGAGGCCCAGCCGTTCAAGCTGTGTATCAACGGAATCCACACTCTAGTTGGAGTGTGGGGTGGACGTAGGTCTGAAGGACCGAACCACCTTAAAAATCTTCTGTGCAGTGGTTTGATTGTCTATTGTGTTTCGCTAGATGCATGCTTAGGTTCGATGTGTTCTTTCATCTAGTGAGTGGTTTATTCACACACCACATATTTGATTGGAATTGGGTTTGCACACTAGCGCATATAGAGTAGATCAGAAGTTAAGTCTATCTGATCTTTCCATTTCGTTCAAAGAGAGCACCTGTGTCATACAAGGCACCTATTTGTGTTAATTCCGCATCATTGTTCTGTTATAGTTTTTAATTGGGAGTAATTTTTAAGGGGAGATTCATTCACCCCCCCTTTGAATCCATCGCACCGATCCCAACAATTGGTATCAGAGCAAGTCTCTGTGCTTCCAGATCCAACGATCTGCAGAGGATCCTGCTAGTCTGTGTGGTGCTTTGCTATTTGTAGTTTGGTGCATTTCTTATCGATTGCTTTGTGCGTTGAACCTGTTTGCTATCTGTCTTAATGGCTCGTCCGCTTGCGTTTGATAGTTCTAACTTCAGTAAGTGGTTAGGCGGCCTATGTGTTTATATGAATTCCATTGACCCTAATCTATGGAGTTTGGTTTCAAAAGGCCCACACCAATTACCTCATGATGAGACCAAGTGGTCTAGAGAGGACAGAGTAAAGAACCGTGATAATGTCACAGTTCTTAATATTTTGAAAGCTGTAGTTAATACTGATAGATTTCCTTTTGTTCTCAGGTGCGCTTCTGGAAAGGAAATATTGGATAGAATAACTGCTACAAATGGGGAGCAAGAGGATCAATGCTTGATGGCCAATCGGGATGATCACAATTCTGATCAACAGGAGGAAACTTCATCCAAGGTAAGCTCTGAATCCGAAGAGATTTCGCTTGATGATTTATGGAATATAAATGAAGAACTTACTGATAGATGTAGGAAATTAAAATCTGAAAATAAAAAGTTGAAAAAGAAATGTGATCAGATTAATTCGAATGCTTCTTGTGAAAATTGTCAAGAACTGAGAAAATCTCATGAAATCTGCTTAGCCGATGTTGATAAGAGTAAGGAACAAATTTCTGTTTTAGAAAATAAAAATCAAGATCTCACAGATAAGATCTCTGAACTGGAAGAAAAACTGAGCTCAATTAATAGTGATCAAATCTTACTAAATAAGCGAGTTCAGAATGAAGAACTAATAAAAGAAAATGAAAGAATGATGGAAGAAATGAAAATTTTGAAGGATCAAAACAAAAAGCTCATGGTCTTAAATACTGTTATGGGAGAAAAATGGCTAACCATTGAAAAGGGAAAGCGTGTTGAAAATGACTCTGAAGAAAGATTGAAACAGGAAATTAATACACTCAAAAGTCTGAATGATGCCTTACATCAATAGGTTATCAGCTGTGAATCTGACATTGCTTGTTATGAGGTTGACATTATTTCTCTAAAGTCTGAAATCCATGATCTAAAAAATTCAATGTCTGAATCTGTGAAGGATAAAGGCAAAATGAAAATGCCTCTGGAAGATAATATAAGTGGTCAAAGAAAAGGGACAGGCAACATTACTGAAATTAAAAAGCCAAGAGAAACCAGCTGTATACCACTTTTATTCAAAGCTCTGAAGTAGAAGGAACTTCAAGACAATCTCCAAAATAATCTACTGCAACTGAGAATCAAAAACCACTGGAAAATAAAAAGAACAATCAACATACTGAGAAAGTTCAGGTTAACAATAAATTTCATGTTAAGTATGTTAATTATTTCTACTGTGGAAAATTTGGTCATGAGATGGCTGATTGTTTTGTGATGAAGAAGGATGATCTGAAACTTAACATAATTCATGCTAGGAATTCTCAGATTAAGAAATCTTCTTTAGCTCAAGATAAAAGGATTCAGTATTTTTACTGTCACAGAATTGGTCATCTTATGCATAATTGTGAACTAAAGAAACATGATGATCTCAATGCTAAAAAATTGCATGATAGGAATGTTCATGCTAAAAATCATGCAAATCATAAGAAGAACACTTAATGTTTTCATTGTGGCAAACTGGGCCACATTGCTGCTCAATGTTGGCACATTCAGGGGAAGAAATTTCAATCTGAATTTGTTAATTTCCATGATAACAAAGATGCTTTTGAAAGAAATAATTTTGGTTCTAAGAGAAAGCACATTGGGTGCTTCGAATGTGGAAAGCATGGCCATACAGTCAAGAACTGCTGGCATGCTCAGGGAAATAGATTGAATTCTAAATATGTAAAATTCCCTGCTTTCTATGATTCTACTAGAAATAACTTAATTGATAAAAATAAAAACTCTTCATGCTGTGAATGTGGGAAGCCAGGCCATAGAGCTGCTGATTGTTGGCTGGCTGGTTTTAGTAAACAGAATTTTCACTTTACTAATAAATTTCATGACAACAGTAATTTGCATAAAAAGAATTTAAAATCTGCTGCATCATGCCATTACTGTGGTCAGATAGGTCATTGTATGGATAATTGCTCCTTAATGATGAGTGATGATCTGAAGTCTCAGAAAATGTGGAAAGCACCATTCAGAGGTGTCACTTTTACTTCAGGACCCAAGGTTGCTTGGGTTCCTGTTGGATAAAAATACTTTAGCCTTTGCAGGTGTGCCTTGGAAGTTGATGAATAAAGGGGTTAATAATCCAAGGCACTCAAGAATGAAAACCCCATGATCCTGCTCTTCAGGTCAATTCTGAACACTCTGTTTAAATTTCGTCATCTGAAAATTGCTTGTTTGAGATAGTTGAGCATCTTGTTGATTTGATTCATGTTTAATTGAAACTTTCTGGAAATTTGAAATGAACTTGATGCTTATGATTAGTCTCATTGCATCTAGACAGGGGGAGATTTGTCAGATGCATTTGTTCCTCACTTCCTGAATCTCTCTTGTTTAGTTATTTGAATCACTCTTCTCTAGTGGATAACCTGAATGTTCTGCTATTCTCATCTTGCATAGCTGATCTATCTGTATTCCAGACTTAGCTACTGCTTGTTGATATACTCTCTTTAATGCTCTTCTCTCTTGTTGCTGACTCTTTCACCAGCTTACACTCATCCTTCACATACTTCTTAATTAGTGTGACTGATGTGTTTCTATTGTTGATTATTTGGTCAGCTATATTTTTGATCTAATCTGAGGAACACAAGCTGCAGGCCATGCAATTTAGTCTGAGAATCATATAGAAACTCCTATCATATAGGTTTAAGAATAACCACTAAATCAGACTGATGTAAGAGTTATGTATTCTCAGATTTGCACTTAAATGACTTGAAAATATCTGAATAATAAGTTATAATAGACTTTAACCATTTGTGTCATGAAAACCTTAGATTCACTCATCTGAAATCTGAAAATTTGAAATCATGGCTACTTTGGTTGAGATACATAGAGTGAGTATTGTCTTAAACACTTGCCTGGAAAATGTTGACTAAAAGGAAAAATTGAATTCAGAGCAATGACTTGGTCACTGAGAAACTGGATTCTCTATCAATGAAATAAAGTAAACCTATGTCATGAAGTGCCATAGTTATCTCTGGTGAAAATTTATTGAAAAACCTGACAGAGCAATGGCATATTTGTGTTGAGTAACTGGGGAGTCTGGCCTCTAATCAAGGTGTCTCCTCACGTAAAAAGATATTTCTATTGCTAACTCTGGTCTCAATGTTGAGAGGCAATGACAGTTATCACACTGAGTAATTGGGTCACTTCACCTGAGACGTGTTGTGCCTCACGTAAAAAGGTGTTGATTAACTTAAATTGCTCAGGAAAAGTATAATGTGCTTCAAATGAAAATATCTTGCAAATTCTGTCAACTCATGCTCTTGTAAAAATGTTTAATCTCAACACTAATCTGTGTAACTCTCAAAGGAGTCATTGAGATCATGCGTGTAAGATAAAGATGATTGGTCCTGAGTGTTATCTGATCATTTGGTTCACCTTATTAAAACTTGAATTCAGATATAAGTATTGAGTTAAATTGACAAATTTGGTATACATCATAATTAAATCAGGTTGGTCAAGTTGTCAATTCATAACCCTCTATGATAGGAGGGTCTATTCATGTTAAGACTTATTGTAGTGGTGCATGCCTTAAAATCCCTCGTGATCTGATTCACCCCTGACAACTTGATCAATAGGCACTTAGTTGATAATCCTCTCTTATCAGGTGATTGATTTCTGAGATGTACTACTCTCCACATTGTTAGAATCTTCCATCTTGTTCTGATTTTGTGAACTTTCCACCTGCTTTATTCTGTGATGGCAGATTTCAGTTTGCTTCATTGGATAACCAGAGTTTATTCCTGCATTTCAGGGGGAGTTCTGGGTCATCTGCATTTAAGGGGAGAGTAGTCATTCATTCATATTGATAGGGGGAGCTCTTATATTTTATTCTTCTAGTGCTCATCCTGCATACTTCATTTTGGGGGAGAATAGCTCTTATGTGCCTTCATTTGTCAAAGGGGGAGATATTATCTCAATCCTTTTATACCTGCTTATTCTTTCTCTCTCAAACTTTTTTCTCTTTTTGATGAAGTCAAAGGGGGAGAATAGCTTGGATCTGTGTGTCTCATAGTGACTCATAGTGTTGCCATCATCAAAAATGGGGAGATTGTTGTGCCCCTATGATTTTGATGTCAACAAGCACTATGAGTTTGAAAAGTTCTGATGTTAGCAAGCACTATGAGCATGATTGATTGATTGATTGATTTGAGAGTGAACACATTCATCTCATTGCATTATTTGTCTCTGCATTGGTACAACTCTAGTTCCTGCATAACAAGTGTAGTTTGCATCGGTACATTAACTGTTGTTGCACGTCATATAGTCGATGCATGATCTGGTAAATAGACTGCACTGTTAGTTCTCCTGCATACATTGCATCAGTTCAATATCTGCCATATGCATACATTGCATCGGTGCATTCATCAGGTGCTTTATTTCGAAGTCGATACGTATTCATGAGCATAGTTAGTGCATTCGGTTGTTTCATGCATATACAAAGTCTATACACTCTTTACCATGCATTCAAAGTTTATACATTCCATTACTGGTACGAGTGGTTAAGTTCATGCATCATAACTCCAGCAAGTCTATACATTCTTGCATCGTTGTGCTTCACGCATACACAAAGTCTGTACATCGTCTTGTCGCATGCATGCAAAGTCTGTACATTGGTGTTGAATGCACACTAAATCCATACACTCCTTGATAGCATGCCTGAGCACTCATTGTCATTGTACATACTTTCCTATATGCATTTGTGCATCTTTCAAGATAAAGTCTGTACACTCTTCACCTGGCATTCAAAGTCTATGCATTCTGTTGCATACATACGTAAGGCAGTGTCATGCACTCAAAGTCCACAAATGCACACGCATAGTTTGTGCATTATGCATTCATGCTTAAACTCTAGGCATAGCAAGTCTGCACATTGGTTGTACATTGCACACAAAGTCTGTACACTCGTTGATGGCATGGCCGTGCATTCATCATCATTGTGCATACTTTATTACATGCATACTGCACTACACACTAGCAAGTCTATACATGCTTAGTTTAAATCTCAAACCTACTCGATGCATCTTTTTCCTTTCCTTCAGATTGATTCGAACTGATATCAAGTTTTATCTGACAGGACTCATGTTCGAGAAGCTTAGTATGGACACGTGATCCAAGAATGGAGATGGCTCAGGATCGTGACACGTGTAATGCAGTGAGCTGAAATGCTGCCACGTGGTCTAGGCTCTTGGGCGGGAATCGTGGAGAACACACGCCCTATCTGTTCACTGCTCTATAAATAAGAAGCTTCTTCCAGAGGAGCAGCGTGATCGTGAGCAGAGTGATCGAAGTAGGGGAGCCCATCTGAAAGAGCAGAAGCAGAGAGAGAGAGAGCCTGCACGATCCAGAAGAAGAGAGAATAAAAGAGAGAGCAGAAGAAGAGCAAGGAGGAGAGTGTTCAAAAAAGAAAGAGTGAGCAGTAAAGAAGAAGAAGAAGAAGAAAGAGAAATCAAGAGTTTAGAAGAAGAAGAAGAGAGTCTTCTGAAACTTTGTCTCTACTGGACCGTGGATCAGATCCAGGCCAGTCAGCTCTTTGAGAGCCACTTTGTGTCTTATCGTATACAGCTTTCTGTCGCTGTGATTTTCCATTTCTTGTGTTTCTTTTTACCTTTGTTTCAAGCTGTTTGTCAGCAGAGCTAAGCTGTATTGCTCAGCGTTGCAAAGGAGGATTCCTCTGGACAGCAAGTTGTGTTGCTCAGCGGACAAGGTGGATACCTCGGACAGCAAGCTGTGTTGCTCAGCGGGCAGAGGAGGATTCCTCTTGACGGGTTAAACTGTAGTCCCCAGTGGTTGGCAAAGCTATAATGCCCAGCGGTCAAGCTGTTAGTCAGCGGTTGTAGGCAAGCTGTGAGGCCCAGTCGTTCAAGCTGTGTATCGGCGGAATCCACACTGTAGTTGGAGTGTGGGGTGGACGTAGGTCTGAAGGACCGAACCACCTTAAAAATCTTCTGTGCAGTGGTTTGATTGTCTATTGTGTTTCGCTAGAACATGCTTAGGTTCGATGTGTTCTTTCATCTAGTGAGTGGTTTATTCGCACACCACATATTTGATTGGAATTGGGTTTGCACACTAGCGCATATAGAGTAGATCAGAAGTTAAGTCTATCTGATCTTTCCATTTCGTTCAAAGAGAGCACCTGCGTCATACAAGGCACCTATTTGTGTTAATTCCGCATCATTGTTCTGTTATAGTTTTTAATTTGGAGTAATTTTTAAGGGGAGATTCATTCACCCCCCTCTGAATCCATCGCACCGATCCCAACAGGATGGGGGCTGGCCCGTCGGTCCCCACTGAGGGGCCATCTAGTCGGGGCAAGGTGGTCTGCCCCGATCTCCGGGAGTCTATGTCCACCGGTTCGAGGCCTACATCCTTATGGACAAGGCCTTATGGACGAGAGACCGCACGTCGGCCTTCTCCCCATAGGTCCATGGGGAATTGTGAAATTTGGCAGCTAGGAACTTATGTTCGGTAGCCAGGGCCTTCAGATTGTGGGGGTATATCTTCCAGGGAACCGCCCAGCAGCTGACTGATAGCCTCATCGAGCAATCGGCGCTGGAAGCCCAACTCCAGAAGTTGAAGACCGAACATGCCGGGCTTCAGGAGCATCTGGAGTCTCAAGGTTGCACTTTGGCGGAGGCTGAGCGTGACTAGGATGCCTTCTGGGTCTAGATTCGGATGCTCGAGGGTTTCCTGCATGAGGCGACCAGGCGAGTAGAGGTGGTCGAGGCTCGGGTGGTGAAGCTGGGGCCCGCAGTGACCAATGCTAAGGAGAGGGCAGTAGCTACTCTGGTCGTGGAGCTGGAGACAGCGGTAGCTGTGGTTGGCGAGGAGGCCGTGGAGCACTTCCGGGAGTCCTTAGAGTATGAGGCCAAGCTGAATGCGGCCGTTGTAGAGTTCTACGGCCCAGTGAAGGACCTCGACTTCAAGGAGGGATGGGTGGCCGCCCTTAAGTCTACGGCCAATGACATGGGGGTCCAAGTGCCGGCCCTGCAACCTCCAGCTATGTCATCCTACTCATGCAGCCGAGGGAGAGAGCACCTCAGGGTGAAGTGCTCTCTTGTGCTTGCATCACCTCGTCTTTCCATGTTTCTTTTTGCCACTTGGGCACGTCTAAGCAGACGTAGCCCCTCTTTTGTATTGGTTGCTTGGAGCCTCCTTACTTTCCACGGAGTCTTGCGTTTGCTTTTCTCCGCTTAAGTCTTCCTTGGGATACGAACTGACGGCCGAAGCCTCTTCGGGAAGTGTGAGATGCTTGAGGGCACGATTCTTGGGATTCCATCTCTTTGTTTCCCTTGGGATCGAGAAGGGGTGAAGACCCCTGGCCTTTTCTAGGAGCTTCGTCTGCTTCCTATAAATAGGAGTCCTGTGAGAAACCCTAAGGGCACCCAACGCGCTCCTCTTTGCTTGAAGTGTCATTTGGAGTGATGTCATCCGAGACGCCTAAGTCTTTGCCGGAGGAGCTTCCCTCCAAACGTCCCTACTTCTGAAAGGTGGCGCTGTCGGCTCCAGACCCGTCAGCAGACGAAGGGAGCATCGAGAGGGTCTCCAAAGAGTACAAGTGAGGATACCTTCAGGGCTAGCGCGATGCCCTGATGAAGGTGGAGTGTCTTTACTATATCAAGGGGGTGACCAGCCTCCAGCCTGACCGATTTCATCCCAAAGATTACGATTAACCACTTGTATTTTCCCCTTATCAATAAAAATTTCCCTTATGTTACTTTCACTCTTGTGTGCCGATTGCTTGATGAATTCCCTTCCTCGACACCTGCTTGGTTTCTTCTCGATTCTGTTGCCATTAATGAGTCCACACCTTCCCATAACGTGTGAGTTCCATGGAGGAAATCATCCGCCTTAAGTAGGGGGTGACCTGCAACTGCTCCTTCGAAGGGGAGAAGACCTCCCCTATAAATAGTAGGGTTGGGGGACCGCTCAAAGATATCGTGCATTTCTTGTTTCTGTTGAACTCGCCTTTGTTGCAACCATGTCTCGGCCAACCTCTGGTTCCACGGTGGGAGGGGAACCTTCCAAGGGCCCCAGCACACCTGCCGTCATCGCGGTGGGGCTGATCCTCCTCTGGTGAGGTCGGCGACTGAGGTTCCCCCGAACCCTGCACCTCTCAAGGATGTCGATCCTGTGGAAAGCGCCCCGGCCAAGTCAGGTCCTCCCCCAGCCATGCCTAACGAGCAAGTCGACGTGGACAGTGACTTTGTGCAAGGTTGGCGTGCTGGCTATCGTGACGGTACCAATGCCGCCATGGCCCTGGTGTACCCAATTCACTTTCGTGGAAGCGACCCCACCTTGCCGTCTTTCCTCTAGACGGATGAGTTTGTAGTCAGTGATTGAGGGCCTTTGTATCACCAATGAATGGATGAATAAATAAATACTTGCTCTTTCTCCTCCATTTTATTCTTATTTCTTGCATGCTCCCAAGACTTGTTCATGGCGTAGTTACGCGAGTATTGTCTGGACCCTGTCAAGTTACCCTCAAGTGGAGTGCTTGCAGGCTTTGTAGAGTAGGCCGAGTCTTCGAAGGGTTTCTGTATTTCTCTAGAGGTGGAGCAACCGTGTGATCCCTAAAGGGGATGTCGTATCCTACCTCGTGGAGGGTTAGAAGCTGCCGCCAGCGATCATAGAAGGGAGCGTACGTCCTTCTCCTAAAGAGGAGAGGGCTATTGCTCAGATTGTGAATGCTTGTCTTTAGTGGCTTGGAAGCCATCTTTGATTACTTGGAGGTGAGCGTATGTCCTTCTTCCTGAGGAGGAGAGGATTCTTGCTTGCCTTTAGTGGCTTGGAAACCACCTTTGATCACTTGGAGGTGAGCGTACGTCCTTCTTCCTAAGGAGGAGAGGATTCTTGCTCGCATTTAGGGGCTTAGATGGTTTTGGAGGGGAGCTCGAGTGCTCGCCTCTTGGGAGCTTGGAAGCCACCATAGTTTCTGAAAGGGGCATGAGTGCTCGCCTCTTGGAAGCTCGGAAGTCACCATAATTTTTTAGGGGAGTATAAGTGCTCACCTCTTGAGAACTCGGAAGCCACCATCGTTTCCGAGGGGAGCATGAGTGCTCACGGCTTGGAAGCTTGGAAGCCACCATAATTTCTGAGGAGAGCACGAGTGCTTACCACTTAGAAACTCGGAAGCCACCATAATTTATGAGGGAAGTATGAGTGCTCGCCTCTTGGATGCTCGGAGGCCACCATAATTTCTGAGGGGAGCATGAGCGCTCGCTTCTGAGGGGAGTATGAGCGCTCGCCTCTTGGGAGTTCGGAAGCCACCATCATTTCTGAGGGGAGCATGAGTGCTCGCCGCTTGGAAGCTCGAAAGCCACCATAATTTCTGAGGGGAGCATGAGTGCTCGCCACCATAATTTCTGAGGGGAGCATGAGTGCTCGCCGCTTGGAAGCTCGAAAGCCACCATAATTTCTGAGGGGAGCATGAGTGCTCACCTCTTGGAAGCTCGGAAGCCACCATAGTTGAGCTCGGAGGATGACTTATGATGATCCATTGGCAATGGGGGCTCAGAGCAGCGAGAATGAGTAATAAATTTCATTTACTGATAAAATGCTCTAAGATTTACAAAGTTCCAAGTTCGTGGAACTTCTCGCCCATCCAAAGTCGTCAGTCTATACACCCCTTTGTTGAGCACCTCTGTAACCCGATAGGGGCCTTCCTAGTTCGGGGCCAACTTTCCCGCAGCTACTCTAGGGTCTACCATGCTGGCTCAACGTAGTACGAGGTCTCCAAAGAGGAAGTGACACTCTTTAACACGAGCATTGTAGTATTGTGTTAGTCGTTGTTGATAAGCTATGAGCTTCAGCCGGGCATGCTCCCTATCTTCCTCGAGCAAGTCCAAGTTTTCTCGCATTGCCTGATTATTTCTAGCCTCGTTGAATTGGCTAACCCTTAATGATGGGTTGGATATCTTGACTGGGATGACTTCTTCCACTCCATATGCTAAGTGGAAAGGAATTTCCCCTGTGGCGGTCCGGGCAATAGTCCGATGCGCCCATAGGACGCTTGGAATGGAATCTATCCAAGACCCGCTAGCCTACTCCAAGCGAGTCTTGATGCCATGAAGGAGCGTCTGATTGGCATTTTCACTAAGCCATTTGCCTGGGGATGGCCCACCGAAGTGTAATGATTCCATATCCCCAGCTCTGAGCACTTCTCCTTGAAGATAGTGCTCGCGAATCGCTTGCCATTGTCAGTTGTGAGAACGCACGAGATTTCAAAATGATAGATTATACTCGTAGGATAAACTTCCGAGTTGCTTCACTTGTGATTTTCCCCAACGGTTCTGCCTCGACCCATTTGGTGAAGTAATCGATGTCGACGATGAGGAACTTCTTCCTTCCCTGAGTGTCCGGAAAGGGGCCCAGTATATCTATCCCCCACTGAGCAAATGGGCGAGGCTCCTTTAGGGCATGCAGCTGCATGGCCGGCTAGTGATGTAAGTTCGCTAACTTCTGACACTAGGGGCAGCTTTGAACATAGTCGAGACAATCTTGCTGTAGCGTCAGCCACCAGTATCCTTGTCGGATGAGGCTCCTCACGAGTGCTCGCCCACCGATATGGCTTCCACAGAGACCTTCGTGGACTTCTTGAATCACCAGTTTGGCTTCGATGGGGAATAAGCAATTCAATAGAGGAGCCGAGAGTGATTGCCTGATTAACTAGTCACTCATGACCGTGAAATATGCTACTCGTGCTTGCACGCAGCGAGCGTCATCGTGGTCATCAGGGAGATGTTGCCATAGGAGGAAATTAAGGATCATATCTATCCATGACGGCTCATAGTCTATGGCATTCACCTGGGGATTCGGCTCTTCTATGCACGGCGCCAATAATTCTTCCACCAGAACAGGCCTTGAATTAGAGACAATTGTAGAGGATGCTAGGCGAGAGAGGGTGTTTGCTCGAACATTCTCTTCTCTTGGGATATGCACCATCTCAAAATAGGAGAATGATGATGTAGCTTCCTTCACCTTCTCGAGGTACTTCACCATCGCTGGCTCCCGGGCCTCGAACTCTCCCCGGACCTGGCTGGCGATGAGCAGGGAGTCATTATAGACCCGTAGGTTGGTAGCCCCGAGGTGCTTTGCCATGAGGAGACCGGAGAGCAAAGCTTCGTACTCTGCTACATTGTTGGTGGCCGAGAAGTTGAACCGCAGGGCGTACTATAACTCCACCCCTTCTAGGGATAAGAGGACTAGGCATGATCCATTGCCATTGGCACAGGACGAACTGCCCACGTAAAGTTCCCATGCTGGTCCCGAGGATTGCTCGGGCAGTTCTTCATCCGGAAGCGTGCATTCAACGACAAAATCCACCAGTGCTTGAGCCTTGATTGTCGTCCTCGAGCAAAACTTAATGTCGAACTCCCCTAGCTCGATGGCCCACTTAATGAGCCTCCATGATGCATCTGGGTTTTGGAGGATTTGGCGCCGGGGCCAGTCAGTGAGGATCGCGATCGGATGGGAGAGAAAGTATGGTCACAGCTTTCGTGCAGCCGTGACCAGAGCTAGCGTGAACTTCTCCGTCCACGAGTACCGAAACTCTGGGCCCTAGAGTGCTCGGCTCACGTAATACACTGGCTTCATAACTTTGTCCTCCTCCCGGGCGAGCACGGCGCTCAACGTGCTTGGTGTCACAGACAAGTATAGGAGTAACTATTCCCCATCCTGGGGCTTGGAGAGTACAAGAGGTGAGGACAGATACCGCTTGAGCTCTTCAAAAGCTTGCTTACACTCCTGATCCCAGTCGACTCGCCCCCTCTTCTCCAGGGACTTATTTGCTTCCTTGATGAGTCGGAAGAAGGGTAGGCACCTCTCCACGGCCCTAGACAGGAACCGGGTAAGGGTGGCCACACGACCGGTGAGGCACTATACATCCCTTACCCACTCTGGGCTCTTCATCTCCAGTACTGCTTAGATTTGGTTGGGGTTTGCCTCAATTCCACAGTGGGTCACAAGGAAACTGAGGAACTTACCCGACCTGACTCCAAAAGCGCACTTGCTTGGGCTGAGTTTCATATTATACTTCCGGAGCGTTGCGAACATTTTTGCTAGGTCCTATAAGTGCTCGGTCGCTCGGAGGCTTTTGACGAGTATGTCGTCGATGTAGACCTCCATGTTGCGCCCGATCTGAGCATCCAACATGTGATTGACGAGGCGCTGATACATGGCTCCAGCATTCTTCAACCCAAAAGGCATACACGTATAGCATTAAAGCATGTGGTTAGTGATGAAAGTGATTTTATCATGGTCGAGCTCGTGCATGCTGATCTAGTGGTATCCAGAGTACGCATCTAGGAAGCTTAGCATCTCGTGCCCGGCCATGGTGTCGACCAGTTGGTCGATTCGTGGCATAGGGAAACTATCCTTCAGGGTGGCTTTATTAAGATCCGTGTAGTCTACGCACATACACCACTTCTCGTTGCTCTTGGGGACTAAGACCATATTAGCAACCCAGTCCGGGTACTGGGTAGGCCGTAGGAGTCCTAAGCATAGCTTCTCACCCACTTGTTCCTTTATGATCGCTTGTCGCTCGGGGTTACAATGCCTCCTACGTTATTGAACCGAGCGACTGCTCAGATCCAGCCTCAGCTTATGGGTTATGACCTCCGACAGGATCCCTAGGAGTTCGTCCTCAGACCAGGCGAACACATCCTGATTTTTGATCAGGAAGTTTCTATAGTCTTCCTTCTCTTGCTCGGACAACATTGCCCCGATGCGGAGTGTTCTGCTCAGACCTTCCCCCACTTGAATGAGGTAAAGGTCTTCGACCGGAGTGCTGTCTCTAGGCCCAGGGTCCTCTGTCCTCATCTTCTTCTCAGGGGGAGCCTCTTTGGCTCGCCTTTTCTTGGCAGAGATCAGGTACCACCTCCGTGACTCCCCCTGGTCTCCTCAGACCTCCCCTACCCCGCGAGGGATCGGGAACTTCAGCTTCTGATGATAGGACAAGGGGACGCCCCCTCAGGGTGCCGAGGATGCCCCTACCTATTATGGTGTTGTACCCGGTCATCTTGCGCACGACCATGAAGTCCACTAGGAACGTCACATCTAACCCTAAACATAATCGGTACGAGATACGTCCCTCGAGGAGGACAGTTGTGCCATAGAAGCCATATAGGGGTGTGTGCGATGGTGTTATTCGTGATAGATCCACACCCATGAGCACAAGGCAGTCATAAGAAATTACATTGGAGCCACTTCCATTATCAACGAGGATCCCTCGTGCAGTACATTGGTTAATGGTCGTTGAGACCACAAGAGCGTCAGAGTGGGGAGTGGTCACGCCCTCAAGGTCGTCATCTGAAAAGATGATCGGACCCTTGAGACGATCCCGAGTAGTGGTGTCATGGCGGCTCTCATCGTCTTGATCCACGGAGTCACTCCTGATGCGTACCTACGACGTCTTTTGGAGCTATCTCCGCCTGATGCCGATCCTCCAGAAATCATCTTGATCTCTTTTCCATTGGGTCAGTTGTCGATGGACGGAGGGGTCCGCTCTTATTGTCACTTTTCTGGGGCCTTGGGGACGAACTTGTCGAGGAGCCCTCGTCGGATGAGGTCCTCGATCGCATCCTTGAGCTGGATGCAGTCGACCGTGTCATGGCCGTGGTCACGGTGGAAGCAGCAGCACCTCCTCTTGCTCTAGTCCTTGGGTCGGACTTCATCTTCGGAGGCCATCGAAGGTAGGGCTCCTCCCGGATCTCCATGAGGGTCTGCTCGGGCGGAGCCGTCACGGGTGTGTAATGTCGATACTGGTCCATTTTTTTGGTCTCGAGGCGGCTGCGGCATTCTCGGTCGCACCGCTCTCATTTGCTCTGCCCCTCTCGCAGGGAGTCAGCGGGTCTCTTCCGATCGGGTTGACCATTCCCGACCATGTGGCCTAGTGCCGCAGTGTTCTCCTCGCAACTGACGTGTTTCTGAGCCAGGGCGAAGAGGTCCATCAAGGTCGTCGTGGCTTCTACCTCGAGCGAGCATCGGAGGATGGATCCTCGAGTCCCTTGTGTTAAGGCGTTGGTGGCGATGCTGACGTCCAAGCAAGGGATGCAGAGAGCTTCTGCCTGAAAGCGGAACACGTAGTCCCAGAGGGTCTCTTCACGCCTTTGCCTAATGGCGAGCAGGCTTACCACCGACTTGGCTTCCTTTCGGCAGCCCATGAAGTTCTCCTTGAATAGCTTCTTCAGCTATTGAAAGGAGGTAATGGTCCCGACCGACAGAGACTCGAACCAAGTCTGGATATTCTCTCGGAGGGTGGAGACAAACGCTAAACATTTCATGGTGTCTGAGGCCCGATGGAACACCAGGTTCGACTCGAAGCTATGCATATGGTCGGCCGGGTTAGTGGTAACGTCGTAGGGGATAAACGATGACAGTTGGAACTTTGGAGGAATGGGGGCCTTCATGATATCCTTGGAGAAGGGGGCGTGGAAGTCGACGTCGGCTTCGATCAACCCTCAAGTTCTAATATCGTCTCAAATTTGGGACAGAGTTGGGATTGAAAAAATTTATCTCAAAATTTTATCTCTATTTTTATATTTTCTTGTAGTGAATTATATTAAAATTTAAAAATAATATGTGTGACATAAGTAAACATACGAGAATATGCACTTATCAATGCCCCAGAGGAGTTTTCCCTTCCCACACTAGCATGTCCCCCTCCCACATTAGCATGCCCTGTAGGAGGGGTGTGGTATGAGAGAGAGAGAGAGAGAGGAGTTAGAGGTTGAGGTGGCAAGAATAGACGACTTGGCAGAGATGAGACGACAAAATTGCTTAGACGATCTAAATGCGGATTAATTTTGTAAATAATTTGAGATTTGATATACTTAGATTAATCATTATTAAAATAAAATTATTTAAAAAATTTATTTTTTTTAACCGCTGCACAACTCGGCCGTGCACCATGACCAAGCTAGACGATGCTACAAGTATTACCCAACATATATAACAGCAGTCGATGGTGCGCTTCCCCGCCCAACCATGAACGCATCCATGAATGAAGCCAAGCTTTCGGGAACTGGTTGCTCGCGAGCTTTACAGGGAAGCCCTCTCTCTCTACGCCGAACGCCACGCCGCCTCCGTCCGCCCCACCACCTTCACCTTCCCTTTCCTCCTAAAGGCCTGCGGGAAGCTGCGGTCGACTTCGCAAGCCCAGCAAATTCATGCCCACGTCGTCAAAGCCGGCTTCCACGCCGACGTCCACACGACCACGGCTCTCACGGACGTGTACATGAAGCTCGGGCTCACCGAAGATGCTCTCGAGGTGTTTGACCGAATTCCGAGCAGAAACGTGCCCGCTTTCAATGCCCTCATATCGGGGTTCTGTCAGAATGGGTACTTCCGGGAGTCCCTGGGCTTCTTTGGGCGCCTCTGGAGTGAGGGATTCCTCCCTAATTCGGTCACCGTCGCTGGTGTGCTGCCCGCTTGTGGGTCGGTCGAGCAGGGTTCTCAGTTTCATGGTCTCTCTGTGAAGTTGGGCTACGAGCTAGACGACTTTGTTGCGACGTCGCTTGTCACTATGTATTCAAATTGTGGGGAACCGTCCCTCGCCCGAAGGATGTTCGACCTTTTCCCTGCAAAGAAGGTGGTCACCTACAATGCGATGATTACAGGGTTATCACGGAATGGCCTCTCCTCTGAGGCCTTTGGGCTTTTCAATGAAATGATTACTTGTTCTGGTGAGAAGCCGAATTCGTCCACTCTCGTTTCCCTCCTTTCCTTGTGTTCAGATCTCTCGATCCTCAAATTTGGCAAACAGATGCACTGCTATCATGTGAAAAGTAAAGTGAACACAGATGCAAAGGTTGAAACTGCTCTTGTGGATGTATACTCCAAATGTGGGAGGTGGCCCTATGCATATAGGGTATTTACAAGTATGGGCCAGAGGGATTTGATAACCTGGAACTCTATGATTTCAGGCTTGCTATTTCATGGGCGTTTTGATAATGCCCTGGAACTCTTCCACCAGCTACATGTTGAAGGCTTGAAGCCAGATGCGACTACATGGAATTTGATGATTAGTGGTTTCTCACGGAAGGGGAATGCAGATGAAGCTTTTAGATTTTTCAATATGATGCTATCATCCAGGGAAGCATCAACTCCAAGCTTGAAATCCATCACAAGTCTTTTACAAGCTTGTTCCATGATATCTGACCTCCAACATGGAAAGGAGATCCACGGTCTCGCCACTAGAACTGGTATGCTCTATGAAGATGACTTCTTCCTGACTGCTCTTGTGAACATGTATATGAAATGTGGATATTCTCTTCATGCACGTAGGCTTTTCAATGAGATGGGGAGGGGATCCAATGATGTAGCCTTGTGGAATGCAATGATTGCCGGTTTTGGAAGGAATGGGGAGAGTGAAGCGGCACTTAAAATTTTCAGCTTGATGCAACAGGAGAACATAAGACCTGACTCGGCTACATTCCTTAGTGTTATCTCAGCGTGCAGTCATGCGGGCCTGGTTCAAAGAGGGTATGAACTGTTCAGAATGATGAGTAAAGTTTATGGTCTGCTTCCCAAGGCTGAACACTTCAGTTGTATGGTGGATCTATTGGGCCGATCTGGGAAGCTGAATGAAGCATGGGATCTTTTACAGGAAATCCCTAAGCCAACAATTTCTGTGTACTATTCTCTTCTTGGTGCTGCCATGTGCTATGCTGATGCTGAACTTGGACAATTGATGGCTGAAAGGCTCTTGGAGTTGGATCCAGGCAATCCAGGTCCACTGGTGATGTTGTCTAATATATATGCTGAGAAAGGAAGATGGATTGATGTGGAGAGCTTGAGGAAGATGTTTGTGCAAAAGCGGCTGAAGAAATATCCTGGTTTCAGTAAAATACAAATGACCAAGGAAGCCAGTATGGCTTAGGATAGCATAGCTATGAGGTCCCTGGATGCATGGCTCCATGGCAGTAGACTTTTTGCTATAGATGCTTCTGGGTATGCAAGACATTTGGCAGTTCTAAAAAGTGTCTTGGCCCCACGATCCACTTATTGCTTCCAAATAGGAATTAGAATATCCTTTGTGTAGAATGAACCCCCTCAAGGGGTTCTAGGGACATTTGCAAGCTAAGATAACAGTACAATGTAAGATAACGCCAACTGTACAACCCAGCTAAAAGTTGCACGCCCCACTTTAGATGCTGAATTGCAAGTTGGAACTTGAACTCATGGATTGCAGAAAAGATAAAGACTCATGATCTACAGTTTTCCACTTTGTTTTGGATCACGGGATGTACTACAATCTAGAGTTTGATTAATAACTTCTCCACAAGTGGGCTTCATATTCCTCTCTTTCCCTCCATGTTCAGTTCACAACTCACTGGGATGTCCGGAGGTAATTCAGAGAAGAGGGTCAAGGCTTGTCTAAGTGGTGCTGGGGGCTGAAGCTTTTTGTGGACTGTATTGGTTCATGCCGATCCTTAGCTCTTTTAACTCCTAGTGGAGTGATCATACATATAACAACAATCAGTTGTACATTTTGTTTAGATTCTTGCCGTAGGACGCACCTTCCTCCCCCAATGTAGGGCTCAAAACTGATCCTCGTTGTAACTTAGAGACCTGCATGCATGTGTCCACCGCCTTGACATGGCTATCGAGATGAACAAAATAAATAGTAGAATCCTACAGATGCTAACAAAGAAATTTTCAGTATTAACTATGAGACTGTGTGTGTAGTTGGTTGGATGGTTGATGGTTGCAGTACTCAGCTTAATCTTTTGACATAAATCTGAGCTGTCTCTCGGTATAGTTTGCTCGACTACCACGTAATCCTTGAGGGTGACTTTGAGAACTGAAAAAGGGCCGATTAGGGTGAGTTATTCTATCTACTCACGTTTAACCGAGCTTGATAGTAGAGTTACCATAACCGAGATTGATTAAGGTTAAAGCTCTTATTACGAGGTTAACTCATTCTACCCTCTCACATGAAATGTCCTACCCGATCCCGGTTAAGGTAAGTTATCAAATTAAAAATCTAAAAATCCAAGAAATAGTCCACCCGAGCCCTCCCAAACTAACTAATTCTAACATGTTATCAAAGTCGCCCTGAAGTTATCATAAAGAAAAGGCATGCAACCCTGATTGTTGAACATAGACAAAGTAAGGGAGAGAGAAATTAGAGAGAGGGGGCTGCCGCTAAACGAAGCTACGCTGTTTTTCTTTCTCTTACTCACACATGCGCGCACGCACACACCTCACTTTCTCTCTCATCCTTTCACTTTTCATGAACCCCCCCCCCCTCACACACACTATTTATAGAGGGAAGGGGAGAGCATAAGGTAGTTGAGGAGGACGGCAGTGGCACGCGGAAGAGAAGAAGGGGGGGCCTTGCGAGATGTTTCTCGGAAGCCCTCCCCCCACCCTGCTGGCGTGCTATGCACGGGTCGGCACCCACCGCGGCACCCCATGCTTGTGCGTGCCCAACGCGGCCGAGCCGTCTTAATGGGCGCCCGCCCATGGGCCTAAGCAACATTAACCGTTTATATCATGCCTAGCACTTGTATCTGCCTTGTTGTATTAGAGTTTATTGGATCGGGTCATTAAACTCAAAATCTTAAAGTGTTGAGTAGAGAGGGTACCATAATTATAATCATACTATATTTTTAACCCGTTTTCGATACGAATGACTATTCTCTAACACGCTCCCTCACGTGCAAGATAATTTTAGGCTCTGTCACGTGAACCATGATAAATACGGGATGTGCGGTCCAGATCATAACTATGGACTCTAATACCATATTAGAATTTATAAGATTGGTCGTCCAACTCAAAATCTTAAAGTGACGAGCAGAGAGAGCACTATAATTATAATAATATTATATCTTTAACTTATTTTCGATACGAAGCTATTCTCTAACATGTTGCACGTGTAACTACACAGAAGCCATGATCTATGGCACTATGTTCTGTTTTTTCGAAGGAAACACAGATCGTTCAACGTCAAGTGCATATGCCTTGCGGGTGTAACTTCATAGTAGCACGTTACATGCTTCAATTTAAGGAGAGGTACCCACCCGTGAACAGCCGAAACACCTTCTCCACTGATCATTTGAATGAGCATTTGGCTACATATGTAACCATTCTTATCGTTACCATCCGCAAGATCTATTGTTACTTTTGTCGTGGTCACCGTTAAGTCTCATTGTTTGCCCTATTTTAATTCCTTTTCACTTGGAAAAACACCTCATTAGGTCTACTCCCTTGTTACTTCCCATGAAAAAGATACCTTGGTAGGTGAGCCACGAGTAGCGTAACCTTGTTACAGCTGACTTTGTTAGCGGGGTAAGATAGGGCAAATGTTGTTATCTGGTGAGAGAGAACACGTGGGCCCCACACATGTCTCTCACACACATCCATCTTAACTGAGGACGGGTAACGCATTCGTCCCTCCGGAGTCAAATGCTCTACCCTACCCAATTTCAAAGTGGCCCCTAAGGAATTATGGTTTGACGTTTTTCTCCTAATCAAGGTTTTAAATTGTTGATGGGAACAGACGTGAGAACATGTCAATGATGCATGGTACGAAAAAACGGTCGAACCACATTGGAAACATGCCGAATCGGATCTGAACCGGCCGGAATCATATCGGTCCTGTCCCAACCGGGAGAAAACTGACTTTGGAACCAGAACTGAAATCAGAATAGGTCAGGACCCGACCCAGATCCAGAATCCGGACTATGGACCTCATGCACCCATTTGTGGACTCTGGTGCCGAGGAATATATATATATATATATGGGTGATATTTCGATGGTATCGGCACCACCTGATGTTGATCCCACCCCTCCTCTCAATATATATTTATGAGGGGTATAGGGGGACGTGCACACTGAGAGGGGTGGGGCCGGTACCACCGGATCATATATACATATATATATATATATATATACATATATATATATATATATATATATATATATATATATATATCATCTTCAGTTCAGCCTTATTACAAAGGAGAGGATCTCATCCCTTCAAGAAAAGATTTTCTATGCCCTGGACCATAAATCTCTTGGCCTTGGTCAATGTCAATACTAATTAATCCCTATAAAATATATAGTCACATGTTTCTTTTAATTTGCTTGGCTACTTATATTAAGTAAAGAGTAATGTTTTATGTATTGAATCCAGTGCACAAAGTCATGTCATAATGTAACATGTATTCTCATTGGCCCTCCAAAAGGTCAAAAGAACATTTTTTGCGCAGAAAAGTATGCCCCCGCCAGACCCGTACGGCGGATTTTTTCGCGCATTAAAGACAGAGTCCGCTCGACGAAAAAATACAGGACTGAAATATTTTGTAGAAAAATGAAATATTTTATTATACGGATGAAATATTTTGTTATTTTCGTTCCTGTAACAAAATATTTCATTTCCGTAATATTTTATCTTTATAAAAAATATTTCACTCAGATTTCAAAATGTTTCACATATATACAAAATATTACAGAAATAAAATATTTTGTTACAAGAACGAAAATAACCATTTTGAAGTGGAATAAAATATTTTACTCTGTAATGATACTGGGAGCCTTACAAAGTATTTGTCGGTCTTACTGGACATTATTCACCCTTAACGTCTATATGTCTCCCTTATCCACCTATTTTTCACCCTTAGTGACCTTGAGCCGTCGCCTTTGAGATTTCCCTCTCAGAGATTAAATGTATTCCACAGAGGTAAAATGCATTGCGTATAAGTGAAACATTTTATACATACGTGAAATATTTTGAAGTGAAGTGATATATTATACTGCAATATTTTTATAAGGATAAAATATGACAGAAATGAAATATTTTGTTACATGAACGAAAATAACAAAATATTTCAATTCTATATCAAATGTTTCGTTCATATAACAAAATATTTCATTCTTCTACAAAATATTTCTGTCTTGTTTTTTTCCGTCAAACAGGCTCAGTCTTTAATGCGTGAAAAACCATGCCGTACGGGTCTGATGGGGACATACTTTTTTACGTAAAAAAGGATCTTTTCACCTTTTGGAGGGCCAATGAGAATACAAGTTATATTGTGACATGACTTTGTGGACCGAATTTGGTACACAAAATATTACTCTTAAGTAAAAGCTTAATAGTCTACCAGCATCGGCACCATAGAATCACACTAGGCAAACATGATGTCTTAATAATAATGTTATCTAGGTTAGACATCTTGTGGAAACTTTAAAGCAAGGTGTAATTAACATGCGCCGCCCACGTTAATGAATCCAATTACCTTTAGCATCATGTTGTACCGCAGATCTAACTGCGGGAACGTGACTATCAGCATTTGATTTACATGTTTCTCGATTTTTCTCTTCTTACTCAGATGATTCCAGCAGCCGTGGAGACACAATGAACCTCCTTTTGACGACGAGCGTACATAATATCGTGGTATTCGAATTTACACAGAATGTGAGAGATTTGAATTTAAATTCAGTGACATCTAAGTCACGTTCATCTTTTTTTAAGATTAATAAATTTTATGTTCACATCTCTCGAGAATTAAATTAAATATGAGTACCTCTCCAAATGTTGTATTATGATCTCAGTGACATCATTTGCGTCACTAACCGCTAAATTATGGCATGCATGATCGTATGATCTCATTGCCCGAGGGAAAATAAGAATAAAGTCTAATTTTCATCGACGAAAGAATATAAAGACAGGACACACGGGAGACTAATTCATCTGCCAAAGAACTGTCTTCGTCAAGAGTTGGCCATTACGTTGCAATTGCAACTGCAACTGCAACTGAGAGGAAATATTACCACTATGATCCGAAGATGTAGTACGTAGACAGCAACATCCATGTAACATTTCCCGAAGTATCTTTAATTATTTCTGAGACATTTTTAGAAGAAATGTGTAGAAACCCGATAATTAAAAATGAGAAATAAAATTTTTAATTTCATTATGTAATTAAAATTTTCATGAAATAATTAAATTACATTTTTTAAGCTAGTTTATTGAATTTACTTGAATTAACTAGAAGTAAATAGATATTAAATACTTTAAACCTTAGATAAATCATAGTAAGCCCAATAAAAGTCCATGTAATGGACTAGGATCACAATTGGCCCATTGGATAATCCATAATGGACTGGATTAATAGATTAAAGGATTTATTAAAGGTTAAATTGACCTAAATTCGTAACATGTGTTTAATATGATATTTAAGGGATTAAAATAACCCCATTTCTAGAAGATTGACTCAAGAATCAACCCTTACCTAACAGTCCATCTTGGACCAGCCGTTTTTACATTATTTTCACACCTAAGATAGGCTAGATTAAGAAGAGAAATGTCATTTTTCTTCTAATTCGGACTTAATGGGTTTGGTGGAATTAAGTGAGGAATCTTGACAAATTTGGCCAAATTTTTGCTATAAATAGAACCCCATTCGACCCTCAAACCATCCTTGGAGGTTAAGGTTACGCTGCTGCGAAGATTGGTGGAGATTTGAAGGAAGATTTACAAGATCAAATGGTTTTCTTATATTTGGGGATATTTCTTTAGATCCGTCTAAAGGTAGGTGTCTCTCAGGCTAAACTCTAATTAAAGCATGCCATCTTGTTCATTTTTCTGTCCTCTTTCCATTGATAGCTCATTTATTAAATTCCGTTATGAAATGAGCAAGTTATGGTCATTTTATTGGAGGGGTATTCCCATTTTTTCATCAGGTCCAGAACGTGCTATACCTAAGTAGCGCGTTCTTCATGAACGCGCTAGCCCGACCCAGCGCGTTCTTCATGAACGCGCTAGTCTCGACTAGCGCGTTCATACCCTTAACTCGGGATGACCAGAAATCAAAAGTATAATATTTCTAATATATATATATATATATATATAATACCTAAAGTGTTTATATATATATCAGGAGTCTATATCTATTATGGTTTATATAGAACCTATCTCTTTCATTTAGTTTTCAAAAATTTTAAATATATACATCTGTTCGTGAACGCGTTAGTCTCGTATAGCGCGTTCATCCTTTTAAACTCGGAAGACCAGAAATCAAAAGTATAATATTTCTAATATATATATATATAATACCTAAAGTGTTTATATATATATATCAGGAGTCTATTTCTATTATGATTTATACAGAACCTATCTCTTTCATTTTATTTTCAAAATTTTTAAATATATACATCTGTTCATGAACGCGCTAGTCTCAGCTAGCGCGTTCATACTTTTAAACACGGATGATCAGAAATCAAAAGTATAATATTTATAATATATATATATATAATACCTAAAGTGTTTATATATATATCAGGAGTCTATATCTATTATGGTTTATACCGAACATATCTCTTTCATTTAGTTTTTAAAATTTTTAAATATATACATCTGTTCATGAACGCGCTAGTCTCGGCTAGCGCGTTCATACTTTTAAACCCGGATGACCAGGGGTCAAAAGTATAATATTTCTAATATATATATAATACATAAAGTGTTTATATATATATCAGGTGTCTATATCTCTTATGGTTTATATAGAACATATCTATTTCATTTAGTTTTTAAAATTTTTAAATATATACATATGTTCCCGAACGCGCCACTCTTGACTATCTCGTTCTTCATGAACGCGCTAGTCTCGGCTAGCGCGTTCATAAAATTTTCCCAAAAATTTTGGTGATCAAAAATATAATATTTTGAATATATATACATTGTATTTATGTATACTGTATGAACGCGATCCTGAGTTATAGCGCGTTCACAAACAGTAACATCTTTTCAGCCTATAACTATTCTATTTTTATCATAGTGACGTACGAAAATTATTTCAGAATGTAAAAAAATATTTTCTATCATATTGATGTATAAAAAACTACTTTCAGCATGTTAAATCTATTTTCTTATCATATGGTTAATTAATATATGATTAAATACTAACATCTAAACTCATGATTTTAATTCATAAGTATATATTTTCATAATTAAAACTTGATGTTTTATGATTCTGAGATTAAGTTAAGATATTTAAAAATAAAATTACTATCTTAATTTTTCTTCCTACATTCTCTGATCGACACGCGTGTTTACGACTCGTCACGCCCTCAATATCCCGCGTCAGAACGTGATAAAATATTTTCGTACTGTATTTTAAGAAGTGTCACATGTATATATTAAAAGGTTTTATTAAATAGAGTCCTCCCATAAAACGATCAGATCTGAGACAACTCCTAATAAAGATAGTGTCCGTGCACACTTTTTATATTATATGATATATATACTAGTGCCCATCACCTATGTCAGATCGGTACGATGGATCCGACAAAATCTTGGTTCCTATGGCCAGATTAACATGCACGAGCCTAACAGGTGCTATCGCTGAGAACCCTCCACTCCCTCCCTCTGGTGCGTGTCGCATCGAATCTGTCTGACTCTTGGCCGTGGTGGCATTAGTTTTTCACGGTTTTCTCTCGAGGGCCGAGATCCCTCACGTTGTTACCCAGTGGATTTAGGCGCGCAGCCTTTGTTTTCCGTTCAAAAGGGGAGAGCTTTTTTGGAATAAAGTGGGAAATAGATTCGTGAAAAATGAGATGGGGAGAGGGTTTTGGCTGGGGTGCAGACCATTGGGATTTTTTCGTTCTCAGAGTGATATTTAATGTCCTAGAGAAACTGGAAGGGTTGACATGTCAAACCCCACAAACCCACATGGCTTATTGGTGGGTGGATGGACACAGTTCTAAAGAACACAGAGAATAAGATCAGAGAAACTTGTCATGGTGCGTATAGCTAAAGCATGTTTTGATAGATTATTGGTGGGTGGATGGGTAGATGGATGTGAGCGTGGATGGGAACTCCCGAAAGCTAAAGGAGAGAGAGAATTGAACTGATCATTTCATTAGAACCATATATATGTAGTTCCCGGGGACAGTCCAGGCTTCTTTAGTGTCGGACACTCTTCCTAGTTCCTACCATGCATGTATGTATATCTGTTTCCATCAATGGGCCTTGATGGACGTACAGTGACATCCTTGGATGTGCTAATATCCTTGATGGAGGGGAAATATTCTTGCCCCACGATGAGCTCCAATTACACGAGTTGGTTCTATATATGCTGCCTAGCTAGTCCAAACTCTATTTGTGAGTCCGAAGGGGAGGCCACAAGTTCCAGTCCTACTCCCCCAATATTCAAATCCTGCCCTCACATTTATGTGCGGATTCAATCCTCTCCCCTCGCGTTTACAAGAGTGACTAACCATTTGCTCAGTTGTCAAAAAAAAAAAAAAAAAAAAAAACAAACTCTCCATCCATCAGTCACGTCGAATGAGTAAGAAAAAGTCGCATCATCGTAAGTAATGAATATGGGACAACTTTTATTATATATATAAATATATATATATATAATGAATATGAGACAAATCATCTTATATTTGATATATATCATCTTTTATTTGATCTCTCTCTCTCTCTCTCTCTATATATATATATATATCAAATAAAGAAGTTTGGTTAGTCAGCATAATACTCGTCTCATTCACCTCCGGTGTGCCTCAGCTACTTGAAAAGAGAAGCGTTGATGGGTTGGCCATTTTATGTGCCGTGGAGCGCCACCTGACAGCTTTTAGTGGGGATCATTGAACGTGTATGATTGACGTATTATTGTCAATGCATCACCAAAGTTTCATTAACATACTTCTCTGACTGTTGGATATGAGAAGTAAAAAGGCTGAACAAATCTCAAAAGTAGAACCGCTCTATGTTGGATTTCTTTTCTCAGTGTGTGTTAGATATGAACTAAGGGTCATGCACATGTTCAACTGATCAACGTAGGTGATTGAATCAGATAATTGACTCAATCACTTGTGTTTTGGTTATCTCGAAGAAGGTGGAATCCACCTCGGCTGATATCATAGAGATCAGTATGTACTTTGCTCTTTTCAGGTCAATTAATGGTTTCTTTTAGTCAAGAATATACAATTCCTTCCTGATTAAGGAGGAAAATTTGATTGGGAACTTCGTTGATTTGTTTTTCTGGATAGGAGAGTTTTAATTTCTTTTACACAGTCACGATCACTCTGTCTTTTATTCAAAGGGCTCGTTTGGTTGGACTTGTGAAGGTGAATTTTGAGATTTTAACGATTGACATATCTTACACTTCTACGAGTCCAACTAAATGCATTGTCCCACTTCGGCTTACGGGTTTGTATAGGGATTTTTCTAGTAGAGAGAGAGAGAGAGAGACATATGATGAGGGGCGATGAAAAATTCTAAAATCTCACAAGACCTATCTTATGGAGATTATGTCAGCGATTTTTGGTAAATTAAAAGTAGATTAGGGCATGTTTGCAGGATTAGAGAAGGATTAAAGGGAGATAATAAACGTTCTTTATGTAATTTTACGGTCTTTACATAATTTTACAATAGCATTGCAAAGGTTTTATTTTTTAATTATTTTTATTAGATTCTATAAAATTAATTAGACGTCAAAATAATAAAAGATATATAATTTTATTATTATAAATTACCTTCACCATGTACGACGTGATTTGAAAATTGCGTCCATCCTATCAGACGCGATTTAGAAATCGCATCCACCTTGTCAGCCGTGATTTAGAAATCCCGTCCACCCTGTCAGTCGCGCTTTCCAAATCTCATCTACCCTACTAGACATGACTTGAAAATCACGTCCACTTTGTCAGGCATATAAACCCTAAACCCTTTGCTCCTAACATCCACCTTGTCAGACACATTTTTCAAATCATGTCCACCCTACCAGACGCGATTTAGAAATCACGTCTACCCTGTCAGCCGTGATTTGGAAACCTCGTCCACTCTATCTGTTGCACTTTTCAAATCTCATCGACCCTATCAGACGTGATTTGTCAATCATGTCAATCTTGCCACATGCGCTTTATTTAAAAAGTAATTAATTGTAATTTTTAAACTCTCTCTCAAATTTGTAGCAACCCTGGTAAATTGAAGGAATGAAATTCTAATTGGATTGAAAAATTAAACCAATATTCAAGGCCCAACTCATATACACTTAAAACATATAACAAATAGGCCAAAAATGAATAGCACCTTCTCTTAAGGCGCTATTTCATAATTTGAAGACCCCGCATGGGGGCGTCAATTACATGAATGACGTCTCTATCCTAGGCGTTATTTCCCTAAAGGGCGACTCTACCCTAGGCGCTATTTCCGTACAGAAGGAGAACGGAAACGTTGCAGTGTTTTGTTCGAACTAGGATGCTATTCGGGAAGGTTTTGATCGGGAAAGGATTAACATAGGGAAGTATAGATAACAATAGGATTCTTCCGTGGAAACTTTGATCCTAATCAAACTCTAGTCCGCAATTGAACCTCTTCTCTATAAATATCAAACCCCCTCCATCGAACTCTCTGTTGATTCTATTTTAAAGACGTCATGTTGTTCTCTAGAAGATTATTCTTCTTTGGCTGTACGTGGGGGAGAGAATTCTATTCTCTTTCTCTGCTTCTTCCTGAGGAGAAGGCTTGTGCTGTTATTCTGCTTCTGTTGAGGTTGCCGTGGAAGAAGTCTGCTACTTCTTCTGCTCTTGTTATCACGTGAAGAAGAAGGCTTCTTTCCGTGCTTCGTCGACAGTTGCAGTTGCTGTTGCTTGCCTTCGGCTACTGGAGCTAGAAGAACAAGCTGTTGTTACTGCTACTTTTTTTTGATATTATCTTCTTCTTGCTGCCATTGCCCAGTTACTCTGTTGAAAATAGAGTATCGTACTGAGGTTGTTCTTGTTACGGATCCTTCATTCTCCTCACGTTTCCATCATCTAAATCAACCAAAAGGTAGGTGTTCTCAAGTATAAGTCCAATCTAATAGTTATTAAATCATAATCATGCATATAGGTCTGTTAGAATGTTTTTAGTAGGTTTAAATGTATTTCTGGAAGTTTTCAGTAGAACGCGCCTCCCTCTAGGGTGCTATTTGATATAGCAACCGCGCAAACAGTCGTCAGATTAGTTGGTTAATTAATAAATACACATGTTCAAAATTTAATAACTGTGAACCATGACATTTAAGCTAATGCATGAGTATACTATTAGATTCCTGCTATTTTTCTCTGCCTGTACATGTATCTAGTTTCTTGATTGGACACACTCCAAAACTCATATGTCTATGATTGTACCTGCTCGGTGCGTATCATATGACAAATAAATAATGACTGTCTTCAGGTCGTCAATTTAATGAACGCCCCCACACATGGGCGCTAATTAGTGATAACCTGTGAACATTAAGCTGTTCATGACTAAATTACATGGATATTGAAATAACGACATGCACCCTGCCATCAATTTGAAATATGACGCCCCTGGCTAGGGCGCTACTTACTTAATTAAAGACTTAAGCTAAGTCACCATTTATATAATTTATGGAACTTGAGAATTTTTACAGATCTTAATATTTTTACAGATCTTAATATATATAGACCCTAGGTATAACAACTGAATGAACAGTCGTTATATATTAAACTAGCGACCCTTCCTAGGGCGCTAATTCATAAAATGAAGACTTGATCTCAGTCGCCAATTACCTGTATTCTGATTTTCGTGGTTTTCTGTAACCCATGACAGTGGGTTATATATATAGGCACTATATTTCATTCCGTGAGTATAGTCTCACGTTTCACAATATTTTATTGATTGCCCCTTAACTCTTGGTGACATAAGAGCCCTCCGTTGGACATTCCGTTCCTCCGGACTGGTAAATTAGTCATTGAGACCTTCGTAAGACTCCTCGTAACCTTGGATTCTCTCAAGGCCGATTGAGCAGGTTGTACCACTAAAACCTATGACATTTTGATTGCCATGTCACTCTAAAGAAACATGGTAAACCGGCCCTCATGGTATGCTACCTAGCCATCATGAGAATGATTCTTAAACTAATGGAATGGGAAAACCATGCCATTGCTATCTATCTTGGAATATGTATCTTATGGAGATACCCATTCTTTCTACCTCATCATGTTCAAAGAACTAGCACCCATGTACATATGGATGCTTATTCTTAATGTCATGGCACCCACTAGGGAGTCGATCTCACCTAATTTTACGTGAGTATCATGATTGTATCGTTTGACCGTAGTATGTCCTTCCATGAAATTTATGTTCTTGTGATCCTATTCCACAAGATCTACCTTATATTCCTACAAAGGTTTATTCCATTGAAATTCTATATTGGCTATAACTAAAGTGGATGTCGTAATACATGATTCAATGCTGGCGCATATAGGGCCCGATCTGGTCTTGGGAGGAGCACCCGAAAGTACTTGTGTCTATGGGAGCTATTATTGATCGCGGTGTGGCATTGCATCGAAGTGCATGACTTGCTTGAATGGACATTTCTAAAAACTCTTGTACTTATTTTTGACTTGACGTGACTTGACATGCATAGCCCGGAAGGGTATTTACTTGCTTGTTTGATAACATGATAGCCAATTCTTGACATGACTCGCTAAACGTACATGCTCGTTTATCTTGATATAATTACATGAAATCTTTGATATCTTGCTAGTTCCTTCAAAAAAATTATCTCTTACTATATACTATTTCTATTTGTCGTTTAATGCGAACATGCATAGCTTTATTTGCATTCATGCAACATGTAATTTACTTAAAGCAAGCTAACACTTGAGATATAATTCCTACTGAGCGTTCGCTCACCTAGTGTTTTCTCCTATTTTTCAGGTAATTCCGATGACGAGACTCATTCGAATGGAGATGGACAAGAGTGCAAGAGTCTAGAGCCATTCCAAATCGTCAAGCGTTATCTAGTCCTGTCATTTCTATTTCTTGAGTCATCCATTGTACTTTTTTTATTAAGTTCTTAGTTCTTTTATCAAGAGTTGTAATAGAAGTACTTAAAGGTTTATGATTAATAAAGGACTCGGTTATCATTACTTGTGCGCGCTCTATCTATGTATGTCGAATACACTTATGCTCTGATTGACATGATTTATATAAACTCGTCGCGCATCTCCGGGTTCCTTCCGCGCTCAGGACGTGACAGTTTTTATGGTATCAGAGCCTAGGATATTCAATTCCTAGGAAACCCAAGTCCAAGGATAGACGTAAACCTTTAATCAGTGAGATTGGGGTAGAACCATGGGTTGAGGTAACTTAGGTACTCAAACTTTTAGTCAATATATTGATTAGTTATTGAAATTCTGTAGGAAGATGGCTGCCGAACGTGCCCAGTGGCGTAATATGCAACGCACTATTCAAGGCATGACTCAGGCGCTGCAACAAGTGGCACAAGGAACGGTGAACCGTGGAGCTGGTGATCTCCACCATAGTTTTAGAAATATGAACCCACCAAGGTTCATTGGCTCATCATATCCCGATGATGCCGAGCATTAGCTCCGAGAGGTGGAGAGGATATTCCGTGTTATGCAATGCACGGACGAAGAGAAGGTATTGCTAGCTACGTTCCAATTAGAAAGAGACACCTGTTCCTGGTGGGAGTCCATAGAAGCCACCCTAGGTGAAGAACCCATCACATGGGCTGAGTTGACCGAGTACTTCAATGACAAATATTTTTCCAACTGAGTGCAAGAGAAGAAAGTCGCAGAATTCGCCTCACTCAAACAAAGAACTCTATAAGTGGCTGAATATGAGGCCCAATTCTCTAGGCTGTCAAGGTACGCAAAACACTTAGTAAGTACCGAGAAGATGAAAGCAAGAAGGTTTCTCAATGGGCTTCGACCCCAATATATCACACAACTGGCACCGATGGACATTCTGGTCAACTCAGATATGGTTCGAAGAGCTCAACTATTAGAGGATGCCACGGAGCTGTCCGACAAGATCCGGGGGAAGAACAAGAAAGAACCTATTATAAGCCCTGGAAGTTTCAAGCCCTCCTTCAAAAAGAAGAGAGCTAATGATGGAGGTACTTCCTCCAAGGAGCAAAAGTTTAAGAAGACCAAACCTTTCTCCATTACTACCACACCTTCCAAGGAGGTGTGTAAACATTGTGACAAGACCGGCCATAGGGCCGAAGAATGCTGGAGAAGACTCGGAGCTTGCCTCCGTTGTGGGAGCCGTGAACATCGGATTCCCGAGTGTCCATTACTCAATGACCAAGCCGGAGACGAAAAGCACCCGGTAAAGAAGAATGCACGTCTCCAAACTATTAAGGAGGCAGATCAAGACGAAGGCGGACTAGTGGAAGGTACATTAAAAGTTTGTTCCAAGTCTGCACATATCTTATTTGATACTGGTGCATCGCATTCTTTTATTTCCAAGAAGTTTGCTGACCCATTACCTATGGAACCGGAGTGGATAAAATTAGTTATTTCGACTCCTCTCGGAAACGAAGCCGATATTACTCATCATTACCAAAATTGTGAAGTCTTGGTAAAAGGAAGAAATCTACCTATCAACCTAATGTGCCTAGAAATGAGGGACTATGATATCATATTGGGAGCCGATTGGTTATCCAAATATCAGGCAACGGTTGATTGCCGTAACAGCAAGGTTACCTTCAAGGAATTTCCGGAACTTGTCTATACTAGCCCTAAGAGTCGAAGCAAGTCACCTCTTATTTCGGCTCTTCGAGCTAGCAAGCTGATAAGGAAAGGATGTGTATCTTTCCTTACTTTTGTCACCATTCAGGAGACTAAGGAGACTAAGATAGAAGACATTCCAGTTGTACAAGAATTTCCGGACGTGTTTCCGAAAGATTTGCCTGGAGTACCCCCACAAAGAGAAGTGGCCTTCACTATCGACTTGGTCCCTGGTGCTGGTCCAGTTTCTAAGGCACTATATAGGATGTCCCCTGCCAAACTCAAGGAATTAAAGGAGCAATTGATGGAACTTCTAAAGAAGGGATTTATTAGGTCAAGTACTTCCCCGTGGGGAGCACCCGTGCTATTTGTGAAGAAGAAGGATGGATCCATGAGGTTGTGCATCGACTATCGACAGTTGAATCATCTCACTATCAAGAACAAGTATCCACTGTCGAGAATCGATGAGTTATTTTGATCAAATATCTGGATCCAAGTATTTCTCGAAGATTGATTTAGGTTGGGATATCACCAACTAAGAATCAAAGATGAGGACATTCATAAGACCGCGTTCAGAAGCAGGTATGGCCACTACGAATTTGTTGTTATGCCTTTCGGACTAACAAATGCCCCTGTAGCCTTTATGCAGTTGATGAATAGTATATTCAGGTCTCATCTAGATCAGTTCGTAGTGGTTTTCATTGATGATATATTGATTTATTCAAAGACCAAGGAAGAGCATGGGGAGCATTTGAGGATTGCATTAGAGATATTGAGGACAAATCAATTATATGCGAAGCTCAGTAAATGTGAATTCTGGCTAGAAGAAGTATCTTTCCTAGGTCATGTGATTTCAAAGGATGGACTATCCGTAGATCCATCAAAAGTTGAAGCTGTAAAGAATTGGGAAAGACCGACCAATGCTAGCGAGATCCGTAGTTTCTTGGGTCTTGCAGGCTATTACAGGCGATTCATTAAGGATTTCTCCAAGATCACCGTACCACTCACTAGGCTAACTCGCAAGGAGATCCGTTATGAATGGAGCGAGGAATGTGAAAGAAGCTTTCAAGTTCTCAAGGATCACCTAACTACTGCCCCAGTCTTAGCTTTGCCAGTTGAAGGAGAGAAATTCGAGGAATACACCGATGCGTCTGGAATTTGCCTCGGATGTGTCTTAATGCAACAAGGGAGAGTTATAGCTTACTATTCCCGCCAATTGAAGAAGCATGAAGAGAACTACCCAGTTCATGACTTGAAGTTGGCTGCGGTAGTATTTGCATTGAAAATCTAGAGACATTAACTATACAGAGTGCAGTTCACTGTATACTCCGATCACAAGAGTCTTAAGTATCTCTTCTCTCAAAAGGAATTGAATATGAGACAGAGACGTTGGCTAGAATATCTCAAGGACTTCGACTTCACAATACAATATCATTCTGGAAAGGGTAATCCTGTAGCTGATGCCTTCAGTCGGAGGCCAAGAACAATATTAGCCAATTGTATGATTCAGGAGTGGAAGTTGCTAGAACAGTTCACTAGACTTAATATAAGCATGGACAGGGAGAGCAGGTGTGTTACACTATCACATATGAGCATACAGCCAGATCTACTCTCTAAAATACAAGGACTTCAAGATAATGGCCCCGTATTAGTAGAAATCAAGGGCAAAATAGAAATACAACATGATTTCAAGATAGCCTCAGATGGAAGGTTGTTGTTCAGAGATAGGACCTGCATACTAGATTGTCCAGAGCTAAAGAAGAAGATCATAGATGAAGCTCACAGATCAAGGTACACCATTCATCCTGGATCTACCAAAATGTACCAAGATTTGAAAAGGACCGTTTGGTGGCCCAATATGAAAAGAGAAGTAGCGGACTTCGTGTCTCGCTGTCTCACGTGCCAACAAGTCAAGGCAGAACACCAAAAGTCGGCCGGTAAGCTACATCCTCTTGATATTCCCAAGTGGAAGTGGGAGGATATCGGTGTAGACACGCTATTTCTGACATGTCCTGAGAAAATCTCATATTACTATATGACGCCCCGTAGTGGCTTTCGCATTTGAATCATTTCAGTGCTTCCTATTCTTGAGTCTTCTTTCATCTTTTGAGTGGGTAACGTAACGCTCTCCTTCGACATCCGGAAACCGGCTCGTCGCGAAAATCGTACAGCATATGGACGGCATCATCACCAACCGGACGCATCAGAAGTTTTCGGAACCAGAAGGATGTCAGGCGGATGGCTGTCGACGGCTTTTCGGGAGGATCTGGAGGTTTTTCTTGAAGGCGTCCAGTCTCCTGGACGCCTTCATCAGTTGAAAAATATATAAAATATATAAAAATAAATCAAAAAATATTTTTTTAAAGGCGTCAAGTTGCCTGGACGCCTTCATGTAAACGAAAAAAATAAAAAATATAAAAATAACAAAAAAATCATAATTCTTGAAGGCGTCCACCTGCCTGGACGCCTTCATGAAAATGAAAAAATAACAAAAATAAAAATAACAAAAAAATCATAATTCTTGAAGGCGTCCACTTGCCGGGACGCCTTCATGAAAATGAAAAAAAATAAAAATAATAATAATAACAAATAAAATAACAATTTCTTGAAGGCGTCCAGGTGCCTGGACGCCTTCATCATCTTGCTCACGGGCGCCCCCGATCAGCCGAAAAAATCTAAAGTGTGATGACATCTTGCCAACCAGACGCGCCCACTCGTGAGTCACGGGTGCCGGCCAAAATCACGCGCTGTACCAAACCGTGTGCGGCTTTCGGTGGGGTTCCGGTAGGCAGTTTTGAAGGCGTCCAGTTGCCTGGACGCCTTCATGAAAGTATTAAAAATAAAAATAATAAAATATTATTAATGCCCTAATGAAGGCGTTCAGGCCCCTGGACGCCTCCATTCTCCAGATCTCTATAAATAGCAGACCCCCCCTCCGTCCGAGAGAGAGCTTCTAAGAGGTCCGACAGGCTGTTGGATCCCAGAGGCTGCCAGATCTTTTTCTAACCCGTAGGTTCTTTTCAGGGGGAGGTTCTGCCGGCTTCTCGGGTGCTCGCGCTCGTGGGAGGAAGGCCGCCTTCGTCCACTGTGCTTCCACGTCATCCCTACGCTGCCGAAGCTCCGCCGGATCTCGCCATCGGCGCATCCAATAAGCCAATTCTCCCCTTTTCTCCGTAGTTCTTTTGCATTCATCATCTCACATTCTCTATCTCCCTTCAAAAGGGAGCCTTCTTCGATATACGTTTGCATAATTCCATTCATCATAGTATTTTCCTCCTACTCGTTGTAGACACGCTATTCCTGACGTCCCCTGAGAAAATCTCATATTACTATGCGACGCCCCGCAGCGGCTTTCGCATTTTGAATCGCTTAAATGCTTCCTATTCTTGAGTCTTCTTCCGCCTTTTCGGCATCCGGAAATCGTCTCGTTACGGAAATCATGCGGCATTCGGACGGCATCACCCCCAATCGGACGCATCGGAAGTTTTCGGAACCGGGGAGGTGTCCGGCGGACGGCTGCCGACGCCCTTTCGGGGAATCCGGGGGGGTCTTCATGGAGGCATCCAGGCCCCTAGACGCCTCCATAACTTTCAAATATACAAAAATATAAACAAAACATATAAATAATAATAAAATCATGGAGGCGTCCACTTGACTGGACGCCTCCATCAATGAAAAATACAAAATACTAATAATAATAATAATGATAAAAAAATAAAATATAAAAAATAATTTCATGGAGGCCTCCAGGTGCCTGGACGCCTCCATCATCTTGCCCACGGGCGCCCCCCGTCCGCCGGTCGGTTTATCGTTTAAGAAAAAATCCAAATTGAGAAGACGTCCTCCCAACTAGACGCGCCCATTCATGAATCACGGGCGCCGATCAAAATCAAGCATTGTGCCAAACTGCGTGCGACTTTCGGCGGGGGTTCGGTGGGCTTTTATGGAGGCGTCTAGTTGCGTGGACGCCTCCTTGAAAATATTCAAAATAAAAAAATAAAATAGTATAAAATATTATTTTGCCTTGATAAAGGCGTCCAGGGTCCTGGACGCCTCCATCCTCCGGAGCCCTATAAATAGAGACCCCCCTCAGTCCGAGAAGGAGCTTCTAAGAGGTCCGATATGCTGCTGGAGCCCAGAGGCTGCCGGAGCCATTTCTAACCCATAGGTCTTTTGTAGGGGGAGGTTCTGCCAGCTTCTCGGGTGCCCACGCTCGCGAGAGGAAGGTCATCTTCGTCCACCGCGCTTCCACGTCGTCCCTACGCTGCCGAAGCTCCGCCGGATCTCGCCATCGGCACATCCAATAAGTCAATTCTCTCTCCATTTTTCTCCGTAGTTCTTTGCATTCATCATCTCGCATCCTCTATCTCCCTTCATAAGGGCGCCTTCTCTTATATACTCCTTGCATTCATCATCGCATTTTCCTCCTACTCGAGTCCGAGAGGGGTTTAAAACCACACCAACCAGGTGTGTGTCCTGCCACGATTTCGTTGTTTTCATCGCAAGGGATTGATACTACACTGCCATTTTCTAATTCTGTTTATTTACTGTCTGTTATTTTGCAAGGGTAACTGAAGAAAGCCCTCTCCGTCGGCCAGCCGAAGGGGGAGGAAGAAGCAACCCGCCACTTCCTGCTAGCGAGGTAGGCGCGATCACTCTTTATTTTGGGGTCTTTGGCCCCTGGCGATCACATCATAATCTTGAGGCCGCGGCGAGTCATTTCCCGCAATGGCCGTTTGAATTTTGCTCCTGTTTATATCTTATTATATCTCTTATCTGCTCATATTCTCGAGGCCACGGTGAGTCACTTCCCGCAATGGCCGTTTGAATTCTATCTTCCTATTTATATATCTTGAATTGCTTCTATATCTGCTTGCTATATTCTTGAGGCCGCGGCGAGTCACTTCCCGCAATGGTCGTTTGAATTCTGTCCTCCCATTTGTATATCTTGAACTGCTTCTATATCTGCTTGCTATACTCTCGAGGCCGCGGCGAGTCACTTCCCGCAATGGCCGTTTGAATTCTATCCTCCTATTTGTATATCTTGAATTACTTCTATATCTGCCTGCTATATTCTCGAGGCCGCGGCGAGTCACTTCCCGCAATGGCCGTTTCAACTCCTGTTATTTAATTCTCGCACCATTCCCATCCCCCGAGGCCGCGGCGAGTCACTTCCCGCTATGGCCGTTTAACCCCCATATCTTGCTATATTGTATTTGTCCCGCTCGCCCCACCGGAGTAATCTCCCGTGGTGGCACCTTCTCTTTTCTCTTATTTCTATGTTGTAGTAAACAAAACGAGCCCGCGCGCTCCGCATTTCATTCCTCAACCGCGTGACGTCGCTCACAGATTGGCGATCACAGTGGGACCTCAGTTGCTTTCTTTTCAGTTACCCTTGCAATTTCTTGTGACTTGCTTTGCTATCTCTTGTGTGTTGTTATATCTTGGTTGTTTTCTTATTCTTTTGTGCCCCATATCTCTGTCAGCATTCCATTGCATACATCCTATCCCCCTTTTCTAGTCTTTTTTATTTTTTTCTAAGGATCACCCTCTCTCGGTGAAGGGAGGACTCTCCGTTTGGGAATTCCTCTCGACGGACTAGAATCTCCTCCACTGCGACCTCCGTAAGTTCCCGACATCGAAGAATCTCCTCTTCGTTCACTGGGCTGGTTGTACCATTGAAGTTCCCCGGAGTTAGTCGACCCATTCGTGGTGAGATGAGAGCCCCTAGCTGACACGGCGGTGAAACAAATTGGGATTAAGGTCCTTCCTATTTTGTGTGAACTTCAGAAAAACAAAAAAAATCAAAAAGGAAAAATGAAAAATTGGACGTAAGGCATTCACTTGTGTGTTAATCTCTGCTAATCATTTGCTGGTGTATACTATTACGCTCTTGAAAAACATGATGGATGGCTGAATATAATTACAATTGTTTCGAGGCCGACGCCTTCCGTTATGGGTCTCAAATGCGTGACCCAAGTCACGGCTCTTATGGGGTCTATAACTCAGACTGGGGCTATCAGCCTGACCCACAGGTTCATCCCATGGATGTTGGCCCGTCCTATAAGCCCTCACACAACCAGAAAAAGCGGGATTTCAGACGGACGTTATCCGTCTCAAATCCGTCTGAAAATCCGTCGCAACACATATTTGTAACGGATTTCCGACGGATTTAAGACCGAACTCGACCGTTTGAAATTCTTAGTCACAAATTTGTGACAATTGACCATTCGGTCTGAAATTCCGTCTGAAATTAAGACACAAATAATTTCGGTCATAAATTCTGTCTAAATCTCACACGATAAAATATCCGTATGTAAATATCAGTCTGAAATTTCCGTCTGTATTTCATACGGTTTTTAAGACGGATTTATTATCCGTTGTAAATACCGTCCGTAATCCGTCTGAAATATTGTCTGAAATCCGTCTCTATTTCTGCCGGATATTACGACGGATTATTTTGTCGTCGTAACTTCCAACGACGGTTCTATATGTTGTTCGTCCTAAATCCGTCGGTGTTTAAAACGTAATTCACGACGGATATAAATTCCGTCTGAAATTACCGTCTCTATTACAAACGTCATTTCAGACGGATTATAAATCCGTCTGAAAAAAAATATATATTTTTAAAAATTTAAGTTTATTTATCTAATAAACCTGTTAAAAAAATTATTGGAACTAACCACAAAAAAAACTCAACATCAACATACCCAAATAAATAAACACCACCGAAAAAATCTCAACATAACATAGATGTTCAAATAAATAAACACCACCAATAAAAAAACTCAACACCATGCTGACAAAATAAATACAAAGAAAAACACATTAACCCTGCTGATCCGTCTGAATAACATAAAACAAATATCATTAAACATCAAGAAATATCTGGTACATCGTCAATATCCTCATCATCCATATCGTCACTGCCCTGCTCATCTCCTCTGTCGCTGCCCGCAGAAGGATCCCCCTACATTAAAAAAATAATAACATTCATTCATAGATAAAAAAATTAGTGCGAAGAAATGAGCATAAATATAAATCAAACATATCAAATTGATAACTGCAGATTTTATAGATCAACTACTAGCTTGAAACAATATTTAGACCCCCGGACCTGACCTGGGAGTTCATTTAAACTAAGTTTATTTTAAAACTGAACTTTGAGTGCCGAGCTCAAACCGGACATCCGATTTGGATTCCGTCAGTTCTGACAAGTCACTTTCATCTCCCCGGTCGCGTTGGAATGATCGGCACGGCCGTCCGACCGGTATTTCCAATTTTAGACCCCCGGACCCGACCTGGTAGTTCATTTAAACTAAGTGTATTTTAAAACTGAGCTTTGAGCGCCGAGCTCAAACCGGACATCCGATTTGGATTCCGTCAGTTCTGACAAGTCACTTTCATCTCCCCGGTCGCGTTGGAATGATCGGCACGGCCGTCCGACTTGTATTTCCAATTTTAGACCCCCGGACCCGACCTGGTAGTTCATTTAAACTAAGTGTATTTTAAAACTGAACTTTGAGCGCCGAGCTCAAACCGGACATCCGATTTAGATTCCGTCAGTTCTGACAAGTCACTTTCATCTCCCCGGTCGCGTTGGAATGATCGGCACGGCCGTCCGACCTGTATTTCAAATTTTAGACCCCCGGACCCGACCTGGTAGTTCATTTAAACTAAGTGTATTTTAAAACTGAACTTTTAGCGCCGAGCTCAAACCGGGCATCCGATTTGGATTCCGTCAGTTCTGACAAGTCACTTTCATCTCCCCGGTTGTGTTGGAATGATCGGCACGGCCGTCCGACTTGTATTTCAAATTTTTGACCCCCGGACCTGACCTGGAGTTCATTTAAGCTAAGTTTATTTTAAAACTGAACTTTGAGCGCCGAGCTCAAACCGGACATCCGATTTGGATTCCGTCAGTTCTGACAAGTCACTTTCATCTCCCCGGTCGCGTTGGAATGATCGGCACGGCCGTCCGACTTGTATTTCCAATTTTAGACCCCCGGACCCGACCTGGTAGTTCATTTAAACTAAGTGTATTTTAAAACTGAACTTTGAGCGCCGAGCTCAAACCGGACATCCGATTTAGATTCCGTCAGTTCTGACAAGTCACTTTCATCTCCCCGGTCGCGTTGGAATGATCGGCACGGCCGTCCGACTTGTATTTCCAATTTTAGACCCCCGGACCCGACCTGGTAGTTCATTTAAACTAAGTGTATTTTAAAACTGAACTTTGAGCGCCGAGCTCAAACCGGACATCCGATTTGGATTCCGTCAGTTCTGACAAGTCACTTTCATCTCCCCGGTCGCGTTGGAATGATCGGCACGGCCGTCCGACTTGTATTTCCAATTTTAGACCCCCGGACCCGACCTGGTAGTTCATTTAAACTAAGTGTATTTTAAAACTGAACTTTGAGTGCCGAGCTCAAACCGGACATCCGATTTTGATTCCGTCAGTTCTGACAAGTCACTTTCATCTCCCCGGTCGCGTTGGAATGATCGGCACGGCCGTCCGACTTGTATTTCAAGTTTTTGACCCCCGGACCTGACCTGGGAGTTCATTTAAGCTAAGTTTATTTTAAAACTGAACTTTGAGTGCCGAGCTCAAACCGGACATCCGATTTGGATTCCGTCAGTTCTGACAAGTCACTTTCATCTCCCCGGTCGCGTTGGAATGATCGGCACGGCCGTCCGACTTGTATTTCCAATTTTAGACCCCCGGACCCGACCTGGTAGTTCATTTAAACTAAGTGTATTTTAAAACTGAACTTTGAGCGCCGAGCTCAAACCGGACATCCGATTTGGATTCCGTCAGTTCTGACAAGTCACTTTCATCTCCCCGGTCGCGTTGGAATGATCGGCACGGCCGTCCGACTTGTATTTCCAATTTTAGACCCCCGGACCCGACCTGGTAGTTCATTTAAACTAAGTGTATTTTAAAACTGAACTTTGAGCGCCGAGCTCAAACCGGACATCCGATTTAGATTCCGTCAGTTCTGACAAGTCACTTTCATCTCCCCGGTCGCGTTGGAATGATCGGCACGGCCGTCCGACTTGTATTTCCAATTTTAGACCCCCGGACCCGACCTGGTAGTTCATTTAAACTAAGTGTATTTTAAAACTGAACTTTGAGCGCCGAGCTCAAACCGGGCATCCGATTTGGATTCCGTCAGTTCTGACAAGTCACTTTCATCTCCCCGGTCGCGTTGGAATGATCGGCACGGCCGTCCGACTTGTATTTCCAATTTTAGACCCCCGGACCCGACCTGGTAGTTCATTTAAACTAAGTGTATTTTAAAACTGAACTTTGAGCGCCGAGCTCAAACCGGACATCCGATTTAGATTCCGTCAGTTCTGACAAGTCACTTTCATCTCCCCGGTCGCGTTGGAATGATCGGCACGGCCGTCCGACCGGTATTTCCAATTTTAGACCCCCGGACCCGACCTGGTAGTTCATTTAAACTAAGTTTATTTTAAAACTGAACTTTGAGCGCCGAGCTCAAACCGGGCATCCGATTTGGATTCCGTCAGTTCTGACAAGTCACTTTCATCTCCCCGGTCGCGTTGGAATGATCGGCACGGCCGTCCGACTTGTATTTCAAGTTTTTGACCCCCGGACCTGACCTGGGAGTTCATTTAAGCTAAGTTTATTTTAAAACTGAACTTTGAGTGCCGAGCTCAAACCGGACATCCGATTTGGATTCCGTCAGTTCTGACAAGTCACTTTCATCTCCCCGGTCGCGTTGGAATGATCGGCACGGCCGTCCGACTTGTATTTCCAATTTTAGACCCCCGGACCCGACCTGGTAGTTCATTTAAACTAAGTGTATTTTAAAACTGAACTTTGAGCGCCGAGCTCAAACCGGGCATCCGATTTGGATTCCGTCAGTTCTGACAAGTCACTTTCATCTCCCCGGTCACGTTGGAATGATCGGCACGGCCGTCCGACTTGTATTTCAAGTTTTTGACCCCCGGACCTGACCTGGGAGTTCATTTAAGCTAAGTTTATTTTAAAACTGAACTTTGAGTGCCGAGCTCAAACCGGGCATCCGATTTGGATTCCGTCAGTTCTGACAAGTCACTTTCATCTCCCCGGTCGCGTTGGAATGATCGGCATGGCCGTCCGACTTGTATTTCTAATTTTAGACCCCCGGACCCGACCTGGTAGTTCATTTAAACTAAGTGTATTTTAAAACTGAACTTTTAGCGCCGAGATCAAACTGGGCATCCGATTTGGATTCCGTCAGTTCTGTCAAGTCACTTTCATCTCCCCGGTCGCGTTGGAATGATTGGCACGGCCGTCCGACCGGTATTTCAAATTTTAGACCCCCGGATTTTCTCAATTATTCTGAAGTAAATGAGTTTTAAAATTAATAATGAACATAATTGAGTAATTCCATCAAAATAAAAACTTGGCTAGAGACTCACCTGTGCGGGCTGTGCTGTGGTGGTTGTTGATTTCTGAGGGACCATTCCGCTCTGGGAGAGGAGGCCACTAATTGCCTGCAAGAATACTGACACTTGGCTAGAGATCTCTTGCTGGAAATGCTGCTGCTGCCGCTGCATATCAGAAATCTGCGATCGGACCATGTCCATCATGTCGCTGGCAGAAGCGCTGGGGGCAACGGAAGGTATAGTGAAGGCACTGCCACTGGAAGAAGTATAGCTAGAACTCGCACACGCTGATGTCACCGCGCTTGCGTCTAGGCTCTCCCCAAAACCATATATTCGGCCTTTCTTCGGTACGCCAGCTGCTGCCACCCACTCCACCGGATCGAACTCCGGCTGCTGCGTGTCTCCCTCCCCGTACTTCTCTGTCACTGCTTTGCTATATGTTTCCTACAAATTGAATAAAATAACTAGTCAATTTCATATGAATTACATGCCGATTTAAATGAACGGTACAAGTTACATATGTAGATAAACTTACCGCTGCTGACTTAGCTGTGTCACTCACAAAATCATTAGTCCCCTTCTTTTTGTGTGTTCTGTCGAACACCTCGAGGAACGACGGAGGTCGATTAAGCTCCACAGCCTGTTATACAATTCATAGTAAAAAAAAGTCAAATATTGGGATAAATTGTAAGAAGATAAATTGGTATATTACTTACCAATTTTTGTTTATGAGCCGCATAAGAGATGGACCCACTCGTATGCAAATTTGAACCTGGTTTTGACGCCCTGTTTGCTTTGGCTTTTTCGGACTTTTCTATCCACTTGGGGTCGGCAAAATGGTCACAAGATATCTCCCAATCCTCCTGCCTCATCCATAGAGGGCGATGCGCCTTCCACAATTGTCGGTCTTCACTCCCCCCACTCAATTTTTTAGCGTGTGCTCGGGCCTCATGTATTTTCCTCTTGTAACTTGAGAGCATAGTAGACTCCCAGGCACGACGACATCTCGCCGCGTCATGTCCACATGTGAATTGAAAAGACCGCTGTAAATCAATTGCTTTTCACACTTAGTATAAAGTTGTAAATAGACTTTGGGAAATACTTGAATTAAATGACGTAATTACTTACTAAGAACATGTTGTACAATGAATCGCGGACGGACATCGGAAAATCTCTGAAAGTGGAAGCTGCCCCGGGCACATGTGCCAACATGAGTTCGGTGGAATGATGGACAGCGCCGTGGGGTTCAAATTTCATACTGCAATTGCAAATGTCAAAATATTCATATTACACAGTTGAGGGCTAATTAATGTAATATAACCTTATAGATTTACCCGGATACCCAACACGGGCGACGTCTATCATGGGTCGTGCCTCCCTCGTGACAACTGCCGACATCGTCAAGGGGCTGACTGGTGGGGGTGGGCCCTGTACAAGTGGGAGGTGGTGGGAGGGCACTGAGACCTGCAAGAATTTATTGTCATGTGGAGTGATACATATACTGCGAACATATAATTAAAATATACATACCTGCAGCGGGAGGTGGTGGGGTTGGCGTATGCACAAGATGTGGGAGGCCACTGAGACCTGCAAGAATTTATTGTCATGTGGAGTGATACATATACTGCGAACATATAATTAAAATATACATACCTGCAGCGGGAGGTGGTGGGGTTGGCGTATGCACAACATGTGGGAGGCCACTGAGACCTGCAAGAATTTATTGTCATGTGGAGTGATACATATAATGCGAACATATAATTAAAATATACATACCTGCAGCGGGAGGTGGTGGGGGTGGCGTATGCACAACAGGTGGGAGGCCACAGAGACCTGCAAGAATTTATTGTCATGTGGAGTGATACATATAATGCGAACATATAATTAAAATATACATACCTGCAGCGGGAGGTGGTGGGGGTGGCGTATGCACAACAGGTGGGAGGCCACTGAGACCTGCAAGAATTTATTGTCATAAGTAGAACAAATATTGAAGAATTTAAATTAAAATATACATACATGATCCTCGAGTCTTTTTGCCACTGAGACCTGCAAGAATTTATTGTCATGTGGAGTGATACAAATATTGCGAACATATAATTAAAATATACATACCTGCAGCGGAAGGTGGTGGGAGTGGCGTATGCACAACAGGTGGGAGGCCACTGAGACCTGCAAGAACTTATTTTCATAAGTAGAACAAATGTTCAAGAATTTAAATTAAAATATACATACCTGTAGCGGGAGGTGGTGGCGTATGTACAAGTGGTGGTGAGCCGACACTTGCACCTATAAATAAATTCTTTTAAGTTTGTAAATAAATAAAATATTTATATAGCTAACTTATTGATCAAATATACCTGTGTCTGAAGAAGATGGTAGCGAGGAGATAGTAGTGCCCCTCTCACTGCTAGATCTCCTCCCACCCCTACTACGACCTCCTCGCACCATTTCCTTATTAATAACAAAACAATTAATACATATTAATCCACAATTATATAAGGCTAGACAAATGTTATTTAAAATTATGCTTAAAAGTAAGAATCTTCTTACTAAATTATCAAAACATGCCTCCCTCATGTTGATATATCTAGCTCAACTTCATCATCTTCGTCATCCATAGTAGTCTCATGAGATTCAAAATCTTCATCTTCATCTGATTCTTCCTCCCCTCTAACATCAACATTTAGCTCCGTCGGATCGACTTCTTCCACGCCATCTCGCGTACGTAATGACAGTGGCTCATCAGATTCGTCCATATTAAACCTAGAGGAACCGACAACGCCAACTTCGTCTGATTGATAATATTCAGCACGAGCAACCTCTGAGACATCTCCACTCATAGTTAACTCATAAGTGGGAAAGAGTTTTGAGTTAACCCTGCAAACTGCCCACCAATCTCTATTCTTGGATGATGGATAGCTTGAATAGTACACTTGCTGGGCTTGTGCGGCTAAAATGAACGGTTCATAGGTCTTAAGTTTAAACCTATGCTTGACATTGACAATCCCATAATTTGTGTCATGTAGAACAGAATTAGGATCAAACCATTGACACTTAAATATATATACATGATTGTCTTGTCCCAAATACTGAAGTTCTAAGACTTCTTCAATAATACCATAGTAGTCCAATTCCATTTCATTGTATAAATTTCCCTTCACACATACGCCGCTGTTCATCGTAGACTTATTTCGCCCATAATCCCTTGTATGAAATTTGTATCCATTCACAATATATCCCGGATAGGCACGTGTCTGGTTCGAGGGGCCATAACTTATCTGTTGTACTCTTTGATCAGTAATGAGACCTTGTTCAACCTATATTCAAATTAGAGTAGTTAAAATAATAACAATTACCTCAACATACGTAAATACAAACATATATATTCAGAGTTCACACTAACTCGGTTTCTTAGCCATTTGGAAAAAAACTTGTCGCGTTCTTTTTCAATCTCCACATCCTGGATATTTGGACATTTTTCAGCTAATTCTGAATCAAATTGTCTGCAATATAAATGTAGCACCCCGTAAAAAAAATGATTAAAAAAATTGATAAAGCCAATGTATAGACTTTGTGAAGTCAATGTTGTATAGACTTTGAGGAAGCCAATGTATAGACTTTGAGGAAGCCAATGTATAGACTTTGTGAAGTCAATGTTGTATAGACTTTGAGGATGTATAGACTTATGGAGTTGCTGGAAATGTGAATTAATATCTTACTCAACATAAGGTTCAATCTCGAGGCAATTCAAAAGAATATATATCTCAGCGGCGTGCAACTCTCTATCTTCGAGCGTGCGAGTCAAGCAACGTCCGAACGCACGTCCAGGATGTTTAAATATGGAGAGCCGATCGGACGATTCATCCACTCCCCCATCATCATTACGTGGAGGTCGAGTACGACGAGTTTGAATCTCTGGCTCAAAGTACATAGAACAGAAGTTCGAAATTTCTTCAAGAATGTATGCCTCAGCAATCGAACCCTCCACCTGTGCCTTGTTGCGAACTTTCATTTTTAATTCATGCATGCACCTACAACAACAAGTCAGATGGCAACAAAATGTAGCGGCTATGGACGACTTATAAGTTAACAAAAATTGTCACATACCTCTCAAATGGATACATCCATCGAAATTGTACTGGACCTCCGACGATAGCCTCATATGGCAAATGAACTACCAGGTGCTCCATCGAATCAAAGAATGCCGGAGGAAATATCTTCTCTAGCTTGCAAATGGTTGTGACAACATCTTGTTCGATAGTTTGTACATCCCGAAGTCTGAGTTCAGATGCACATAAAATCTTGAAAAATTGACTCATCTCAGCTAGTGCTCCCCATATCTGCTTTGGCAACAAATCACGAAATGCAATGGGCAGTAGCCTCTCCATGAACACATGACAGTCGTGACTTTTCATACCATATATTTTCCCCTCATTAACATTCACACAACGGGCTATGTTGGATGCATATCCATCTGGGAATCTCAGTTGTTTCAACCACTGGCATACTTCCTTGATCTGTGTATCATGAAGCACATAAGTTGCTTTAGGCTGCACAGTTTTGCCATTGACACTTTGTAGTTCCAATTCTGGACGTCTACAAAGCATCTTTAAATCCATACGTGCTTTGGCGTTGTCCTTTGTTTTCCCTTTAACATTCATGATCGTATTGAACACATTATCAAAAAAATTCTTCTCGGTATGCATGACATCCAGATTGTGTCGTACAAGAAGAGTTGACCAATAAGGTAATTCCCAAAAAATGCTTTTCTTGACCCAGTTGTGATCCTTTCCAAAATTAGGGAGTTGCCGTGTGCTACCAGACAATTGAACTACATCTGGTAAATTGTGCACCCGTGACGCCATATGTAGACCCGACACCCGTTGCAAGTCAGCTTCATCCATTTCAACAGTATTTTTTTTAAACGAGTCTTTTTGCCTTCGAAAAGGATGGTCACTTGGTAGCAACCGCCGATGGCAATCAAACCAGCAGCTTTTCCCCCCATGTTTCAATACAAATGATTTGGTATCTTCCATACAGTAAGGACATGCTAGCCTCCCATGTGTGCTCCAACCAGATAGCATTCCATATGCAGGGAAGTCACTTATTGTCCACATCAGTGCAGCCTTCATAATAAAATTTTTCTTCCTATATGCATCATAAGTAACAACTCCATCAGTCCATAAAACTTTGAGCTCATCAATCAACGGCCTGAGATATATGTCCAAATTTTTTCCGGGACTTTTTGGACCAGGAATTACTAGGGACAAAAACAGATTTTCTCGCTTCATGCACATGTGCGGCGGAAGGTTGTACGGTGTCATGAACACTGGCCAACAAGAATAAGCTGCCACTGAACCACCGAATGGATTAAAGCCATCTGTGCATAAACCCAATCGAACATTACGTGACTCCCTTGAAAAGGCAAGATGAGTACGACTAAAGTGAGTCCAAGCTTCACCATCGGCAGGATGACTGATTATATCATCGGCACGACGTACTCTTTCGGTGTGCCATGTCATATGCCGAGCCGTCTTTGAGGACATATACAGTCGCTGCAGCCTAGGCACAAGAGGGAAGTATCGCAACGCCTTGTAAGGTACATCTTTTGCCTTTGAATTGACCCCCCCCTTAGGTTTGAATCTGTCATGGCCACAAACTGAACATGATATCTTATCTGCATCATCTTTGTAATATAACATACAATGATTCGGACATGCATCTATTTTCACATATCCAAGTCCTAAGTCATTGACCATCTTTTTTGCACGGTAAAAAGTTTCTGGCAACTTCTCGTCTCGAGGTAACATACTCTTGATCAAGAGGAGGAGACGGTCAAAACAAGTCTCACTGATGTGAAATTCAGATTTCAAGTTCAACAACTGTGACACTGCAGACAATCGAGTGTGATTTTCACAACCATCCCACAGCGGCTCATCAGCATCCCTAAGTAGTTCATAAAATCTTCCGGCTATCTTATTCGGCACTTCATCGTGAATATTAAAACTAGGACCAGCAGCATCTACAACCATATCCACGTACCCACTTGTGCCTGCAATATTGTCGGGATCATACCTCCCGAATTGCTCACCATGACACGTCCAATTCGTATAACCATCCACGAACCCTTTCGTGTACAAATGATGTTGCACATCCCATGTTGAACACCACCTCAAGTTTCTACAACTTGAACAAGGGCAACGAATGTGACCGTCGCGATCTATTGCTGCATTTGGATTCCCCAATGCAAATTGAATGAAACTCTCAACCCCAAGCTTAAAGTCATCTGACACCACCCGGTCAACTATTCTACGATACATCCATGAACGATCTGTCGACATTTTGCCTGCACCCAATAAATGACAATACACATCCTAACTTTCAAATCATTACTCATAATATTACACCCGACCCTTTCCTCACATCGTTCATCATAGACCATTTGCAGTTGGAAGAGGAATATTGATTAGATTATCACTTTTTAACCCATCCATGAAGGTTTGATCGCACAATCACTTACTATATGTGCTGCACGATTTGCTAAAAATTTCGGCATCATCTCCCCACACTTCTCCGATATACCAAATATATTTATTGATTTTGAAATTTTCTTAAACACTTACAAGTAAGTGGTTAAGAAAACACTCAAAATCAATAATGGTATATCAGAGAAGAGTGAGGAGACGCAACCGAAATTCTCAACAAACCATACAAACATATATAGTAAATGACTGCCTAAGTGCGATCAAACATTCACAGACTGTCCAAACGGGACAATTCAAGACTTTGAGGTAGATATATACATTCTCATAAATAAATGAGAACATACATATCAATCCCAAAGTCTTGAACGGGAAGGCACATTGACACGGTTTTAACGCGCTCTCCTGAGGTGCGTGTAATGTTAGGTCGCACCCACGCACCTCAACTCACAGGGAATACCCCATGCATTTATATAACATAAAATTAAATAACAACGCAATTATCATTATGCACATATCAAATTAAATAATACCCAAATTACAAAAATTTTCAAATGAATAACATCGAAGCAAAACAATCTACATTTTTGAGCTAAATTAACATCAAATTTCTATTAAAATCAGATTTAAAATTATATTTACATGCAATTAAAATCCACAAAGTTTTAAATCACAAAACGAATTTTTTGGGTATTTACCTATTGCTATAGAGAATTCTGATTTCTTTGCATTTATCCACATCTTTGTATATATGTACTACTTAAGATATGTGGTCATTCCATTTCTCTATATCTTCTTATCATCATAAGACAAGGTTCAAATGGGATCACTTTCAACCTCAGTGGAGCATGTACGGCCTCAAGAATGGTAGGACGTCCTTTTTGCATGAGAATTGCTCCCATGCCAGTTCCACTAGCATCACACTCGACTACAAAAGTTTCTGAAAAATCAGGCAAGGCAAGAACTGGGGCAGTTGACATAGCCTCTTAAGCTATAAGAAGGCTTGATGAGAAGATGGGCTCCAACTATAACTGTCCTTCTTAAGAAGACTGGTCAGAGGTGCAGCAATAAGACCATAGTTTTTAATAAATTTTCTGTAGTATCCTGTAAGCCCTAAGAATCCTCTCAAAGCCCTCACAGACCAGGGTACAGGCCAAGTACAAATGGCTTGTAGTTTAGACATGTCCATAGCAACCCCTTTTTCTGAAATAATGTGGCCAAGATACTCAATTTCTCTGACCCCAAACACACATTTAGACATTTTAGCATACAATTGGTTGTCTACTCATAGTGTCCCTCATGTGTTCTAAAGGCAGTTTTGTAAACATCATCAGGATGCATTCTAATTTGATGATAACCCGATCTCAAATCCAGCTTGGAAAAGTACTTGGACCCATGTAATTCATCCAACAAATCGTCTACTAAGGGTATGGGATATTTGTCTTTAACAGTGTTTTGATTCAGAGCTTGGTAGTCTACACACATTCTCCATGAGCCATCCCTTTTCTGAACTAATAACACTGGAGCAAAAAAAGGGCATGTGCTTGATTGCACATGAGAGAGGGAGAGTAGGTCCTTGACTTGATGCTCAATAATTGTCTTCTGTAGAGGTGAATGTCTATAAGAAGGTTGACAAACTGGCTTTGTTTCATCTAGTAGTTGAATCCGATGGTCATAAGGTCTGGATGGGGGTAAGCCATGAGGTTCAGAAAAAACTGCTGAATACTATTCTAGAATGCTGGAAATGTCTTGAGAATAAGAAGTCCCAGTAAACTCAGAAGAAGTAGATGAAATATCCGAAGCTTCCAAGGAAAACAAGTGTAAAGAATAGATGCTTTGGGATTTAGGAAGGTCAGCAGATATTGTTTTAGCAGAAACAATACTTGTGGAAGGGTTAAGAAGCCCTTGTAATATGAAATCCTGACCATTCAAGGAAAACTTCATGGACATTTGAGAAATGTTTAGGGTTATATATCCAAGTAACTAGAGCCAAGTATTCCCCAAGATCACATCAACACTGCCAAGAGGAAGAATTAAAAAGTCTAAAGTAAATTACATGCCAGGCATCTTAAGGTTAACTCCAGGACACCAACCCTGTGAAGAGATTTGGAGACCTGCAGCTATTTTGACAGGGTGGGAATCAAAGTTTGTCACAGATAATCCCAACTTCTTTACAACATGGGGGTCCAAAAAATTATGGGTGCTCCCATTGTCAATCAAAACCAGGACAGACATGGTACCCATTTTCCCTAATACTTTCAATGTGCCCGGTGATGCTAAGTGAGTAACATATTGAGCTGACAGAGAGGGTTGTATGACAGGAGAGAATTCAATGAAGGGTTCTGGATCCACACTGTCTAAAGGAGCAAAATCACTATCATCCGGAATAAGATACAGTAAAAAAAGTTTATGAGGTTGGCATGTGTGGCCTGGAAGCCATTTATCATCACAATTATAACATAGGCCTTTAGCCTTTCGTTCCTGCAACTGTTGTGTAGATAACTTTTTAACTGGTGGGTTTACTCCTTTAGGGGAGAATGCTGGCTGAGAGTTTGGAGTAAAAGGTTTCAGTGTCTGCGGTGCTGAGAAGATAAAGTGTGGTGAAGCTCGGCGTCTGGCAGTAAACATTTGTTCTTGAATTCTTGCCAACTCCATAGCATGTGATAAGGAATGGGGCATGAAGGAGCGAACTTCACAGGCAAGATCCTCTCGTAAACCACTCAGAAAAACACCCAGCAAATGCTTCTCAGAAAGTCCAGTTATTCTATTGTACATGGTCTCAAATTGCCATTGATACGCAGCTACTGTACCCACTTGTCTGAGTTTACTCAGTTGCCCATGAGAATCCACAGAAGAAACTGCACCAAACCGTGACTCTAACCCAGCTAAAAAGTCATGCCAAGAAACAGATTCTTTAGAGCTAGAGAAATGCCAAAACCACTGTAAGGCCTCTCCATCCAAATAATAAGATGCTATAGTAACTCGTTGCGTATCCGGAACATTATTACAGTAAAAATAGCGATTAGCTTTGAATCGCCATTCAGCTGGGTCATAACTCCCATCAAATTTAGGGAACTCGTGCAACTTATGGCGAAAATAACCAGGAATATCAGCCACAGCAGACAGAGAATTTTGGGATTCAAATTTCTCGAAGTTGGACTCCAAAGATTGCATCCGATTAGACATGACTCCAGCTAATCCATCAACCACTAACTAACAACTAATCCATCAGCCACTAACTAATAAAATGCAACAGGGATATCTAATTTAACTAACCCCGCTCAGAACTGAGTTATAGCTTCCGAGCTGGTTCAACGGTCTGCGACTCGGCCTGTCGAGCCACTCGAGACATGACACCCCCCTCCCACAAAGCTCCCCCTCCTCCCACCCGCCCTCCTGCTCCCACTGAGCTCCCCCCCACTGGAACCCTCTCGGATGCCCCTCCCCCCTCCCACCGAGCTCCCCGTCCCACAGAGCTCCCCCCCCTCCCACCCCCCTCCCACAGAGCTCCCCCCCCACTGGAACCCTCTCGGATGCCCCTCCCCCCTCCCAATGAGCTCCCCCCCACTGGAACCCTCTCGGATGCCCCTCCCCCCTCCCACGGAGCTCCCCGTCCCACCAAGCTCCACCCCCGTCCCACAGAGCTCCCCCCTCTCCTCTGTATGCTGAACAGTCGAGCAAGATCCTGCTTCAACTCATCATTGCCCGAAGGCCGAGTGATATCTATTGATCTACCAATCAAAAAGCTGCTATCATTAGTGGAGTCACTAGAATTAAATGCCACATCTGGAACCCCAAAAGATTGAGAAACAATTGATGTTGAGAATTCTGCTTGAGTTTCCTTGGAGCCACTGGAATTGGAAATAATGTTGTTTGAAGTGAGATTAGTCTGATAGTCTTTGCCAGAGCTTATATTTTTTGCTAGTAAAGGATCACTAGGCATTGGTATCCCAAGAGGGTTATCAATGTCAACTCCAAAAAGGACATTGTTTCTCGGATCATAAGTTGGAACTTCACTTTCCTGCATACCATCTAAACTAAAAATTAATGATTGTTGATTGAATGAAGGTTCTTTGATGGTGTTCTTGTAAACTCTGGCTATTTATTGCGTTTAGAATGTCACATGCCCGGGAAAGGAAAAATGCAGCTATCATCAAGTTCTGTCCGGGGCAAGACTAGGAACATGTGTAGCATTTCACACAAGCGATTTATTTTTTTTAAAAAAAATAACCTGTGTATCGTTAAACTAAACCCATGGTTGTTCAGTCCAAATCAGTCTCCGTGGGTCCGACGAGTCTCCCCAGTCTAATTTAGTCCAAATTAATCAGGAAGAAGCTACCCAGGGAGATCCCAAGTGATGTGAAATTGTTCACAGTGGCCAATTTGGGCAGGGAGTGAGACGGTCACTTAGGCCACGGGTCCAAATTATCTATGACTCCGTTAGGTGGAGTTTGGCTGGATTTGTGGGGATGAGTTTTAAAATTCTACTCATTAAAATATCTGACATCTCTATCATTTTAATCAAATGTAGTATTAAGATCTTGACTTATGCGCCCTGATAGATTTTTGGAGGAGAATAAGACATGTTCAAACTGAGTCTATTTTCGAAATTTGCGATATCTCACTCCAACAAGTTTTTAGATAGATTCTACAAATTAAAATACATCCACCTAATGTTCAAACTAGATTTTACAAGAACAGCATCATAATGCGAGGGGGAGAGGGGCCACGGACAGGGGAAGAGAGGGCAGTGGAGGGGGTGGGGGAGGGCGGCCAGAGGGAGTGAGGGAGCGCGAGAGGGGAGAGGGAGAGGGAGTGAGGGAGCCGGACAGGGGAGAGAGGGCAGTGGAGGGGGTGGGGGAGGGCGGCCAGAGGGAGTGAGGGAGCGCGAGAGGGGAGAGGGAGAGGGAGTGAGGAGGGCGGCCAGAGGGAGTGAGGGAGCGCGAGAGGGGAGAGGGAGAGGGAGTGAGGGAGCCGGATAGGGGAGAGGGAGAGGGATTGAGGGAGGGGAACATGATCGGGAGAGAGAGAGGGAGAGGGAGGCCACTTACCGGCCGGCGGTGACGGCGACCGTGGGAAGAGGATGATGGCGGCGACGGCGACCACGACCACGACCGTGAGAGGGAGGGAGGTTGGCGAATGGCGGCGACGGCGAGGACGGCGAGGACGGCGGGGTCTCCGGTGACGGCGAGGATGGCGGGGCCTCCGGCTACGGCGAGGACGGCGGCTCCGGCGGTGAAGACGGCTCCTGCGGCGACGACCGCAAGCAGAGGGCAGAGGAAGGAGAGAGTGAGAGGGAGAGTGGGGGGGTGGAAATGGGGCCGGGTGGAAGAGGCGGGAAAGGCGGAATTTTCCGACGGAAATACGAACGGAACTCAATGCCGTCTGAAATTTCAGACGGATTATTTCCGTCGAAATATCCGTCCCAAATTTGCGACGTATATAAAGACGGAATATATTCCGTCTATAATTATAGACGGATCTTCAGAGGGAGTCTGGTGTGTCCTTAATAACAACGGAATTTGTGACGGAAACTAATCCGTCACAAATACAGACGGATTTTAAGACAGAAAACTTTCCGTCTGAAACATCCGTCTGAAATCCCGCTTTTTTTGGTAGTGTCATATGGAATACAGGCCACTGTTAGTGGAGCTTCCCCCTCCCCTAGTGTTCTCTATGCTTGAGATTTCATGGTTTCTCATATCGACTCTCTCAGCTCTCAACTTGGAGCCTTACAGGCTATTATTGAGAGAAAATTTCTTCCTCCGTCACCTCCTCAAGCCAACCCCCTTCACGCTTCCATGAATAATATTACCAAAATGGAGAAGGATTGGAAGGAGAGAAGAGATGAGTACGGCATCTGGGATGTGAGTGAGCAAGATATTCTTCCAAGTCGTTACAATCAAGTGAACGCCGTCTGCCCACCATCCATTCATCACACTAATCCATACGGTTCTCTGCCTCCACATCCACATCTATATACGCAAATTCCTCCATGTCAATATACGTCACCTCATCTCATCAACACGCCTCCACCACGGCATCCATTTGAACCTAATGATTTTGAAGAATTGCAAATGGCACATGATCACATCTGTGAATATTTTGAATATGCACCTACTCCGAGTTTTCTTCGTTCCTTCCCTCTTCCACCACCACCAGAATGTCCCCCTGCTCAGGATGAAGTCACCGTCCCTACCCATGCCAATGAAATCACATGGTGTTACGATGGTGGGTCCATATACCAACAACCCGCGTCAACGCACCATGAATCATCCCCTACCCTAAACCCCTCACATACCACAAAAATCTGACGCTTCTTACGTACTAAGCCTCATACTGTCATCCCTCTAACTACACAAGTAACCCCCATACCATTAGTCTCCATTGAGCCTCCTGTTAACTTTTGTCCCCAACCCAGTAACTTTCCATCGTCCCCACTTAAGGCCTTCACCATCCCTGTAACTTCAAACCCATTCGTCCCTTTACCCAAACCCGTGATTAACTCTGAGCAGGGTTCATCTATTTTTGCACTCAAGCCAACCTCGTCTGCTTCCGAGCAAGGGGAAAAGCTTGTCGTGTTTCAACCTCTACCTACCCTTCTTACAACTCTTTCCATTGAACCTCCATTGCCCGTTGAGCCTGTTGTCTGAATCTCACCTCCTTCCACCACCTCTCAGAGTCGGTGTCTTTCTACAAATACATGTGCCAAAGATGATGTTCAAGAATCGGACAAGAAGAATTTGGCCACGGCAATGCCATTCAAAATCCAAGATTTCATTTGCTGAATGCCGATTCGGGTTCTTGTGTCGGTCACCTCTGAGAAGGCCGAATTTTCATCTGCACCAATGCCCATCAAGAAGGACTCTCAGGAATTGGTGCTGACCAAATCAGCGGCCAAAACAATAAAGTTCACATTACTCATTGGCCAACATGCTTTTACAGCTCTCATTACCCCTTGTTCGGTCATAGTCGAAATGACTAATCAAGAGAGGGGTTTCTCCTCCAGCATAGTAATGACACATTCCACTACAAAGGGGATAATGAACTATGTGCTTGAGGGCGAGTCAGGGCAGTTCTTGCTGGGAGCTTTTGACATCATGTCTACTTCCCACCAACATCCATGCAAGGGACGAACGCCTATGCTACCCAGCATGATCATGTGTGATATTCCAACAGCCTTGAGTAGTGCCCCAAAAATGAAGCTCCTTATGCCGAGCATCCAACTTCTAATGATAGACACCATTTATCTATCACGGGAGTTATTTCCAAAGGAGCTATTTCATGTCAAGATCCTTACTTCACAAGCGGAACTCTTAAATCTTTGTTTTGATATTTTGCCACGAGAGTTACCGTTCATGTACGAATGTCCAAAGGGCCTTATTAGAAGTCCATCAAATGAGAGCCTGTGGGCCCTGACCGTACCGATGGACCCGGTCGGTCAGAGAAAGAAGAGGCCTTCTGCCTGGGCACCTCATTGGGATCGGCCTGCAAACCCAGGAGGCCGAGAACTTGTGTTGAAGGTTGAAGGGCCGCGCTATGAGAGAGTATCTACTAGGAAGAGGGAAAAGCATAAAGTGAAGCTTAAGGACAATAAATCCCTTGTTGAAGGAGCCCACATCAGTTCATCCACTTCCTATCCCACTCCATCACTGCTCATGCTGCTATTCAGCTTCTTTTTATGGGCAATCCATTGGTTAAGGAGACGCCTTCTGTCATCTAAATCTAAGTCATCAAGCTCCTCTGCTCTAGGGTCCCTGAACCCTCACGTTCCTTGTTGTCCGGAGCTTCCGGACCCCTACATTCATCCCTGTCCGGAACCTCCGGACCCCTCCCTATTTAATTCCATGTCTCTATCCATCTCTCACCCCCATCCGAAACCTTTGGATTTCTTATCTTATTCTCCATCTCTCTCAGGGCATCACGCCCTTCCTTCCCATATCCATCCGGAACCTCCGGGCCTCTCCTTCTTTCGATTTATCCTTTTGTTCTTCCAACTCATCGCGTCCTTCGTTCTTTTCACCCCTTTGAATTGCCTTTTTACATACTTCCTAGGGCATTGTGTCCCTCATGATCTTCTTCCTCTGGAAGCTCCGGATTCATTTCCCCATGATTCTCCTCTTTTACGTCCGGACCCTTCGGATCAGCCTCTCTCGATTCATCAATTTCTGATTCCTCCCGATCCCGCTCCCGGGTTCAACCCGGTTCCTTCCACATTAACTTCCTCGGGCACATGCCCGTTCTCACACTGTTTCCGAGGCTTTAGTCCTCACTGTTTTCTTTGATTTCTTCTCATCCTGTAAATTCTTCTATGTATCTTTCACCTAAATCTGGTTTTATCCCCGCTTATTTAAAATAAACCGCCCTAGTTGGAGGATTGTTGTAGATAGGCCTCGCTGGTGTTTTGTTAAGGTGTCTTAACGACAATGAGGTTTGGAAATGCGTAGAGGAAGCACACTTGGGTGTGTGCGGTGGCCACGTGAATAGCCAAATGCTCGCTAAGAAGATCATTAGGCAAGGCTTTTACTGGCCCACTATGGAAGAGGATTGTGCCATCTATGTCCGTAGGTGTGTCAAGTGTCAACTTCACACCGATAAAATACATTCACCATCCTCCTCACTTCATCTAATATTCTCCCCATGACCTTTCTCTATGTGGGCATTCGACATCATTGGTCCCCTAGGTGATCCCAATTCCCTCACCAAGCAGAAATCCTTCATCCTCACCGCGACAGAATACTTCACTAAATGGGCCTAAGCCGAAGCTTACGCAGAAATCAAGGCGCCAACAGTCTGCAAGTTCATCATGAAGAACATCCTCGCCAGGTTCGGCGTCCCAAGCACAATCGTCACCGACAATGGGCCACAGTTCATTTCTTAGGACCTTCAGGACCTCTGCAAAAGGTACACAATTGCATTGCATCATTCATCACCTTATTATCCACAAGGTAACGGCCAAGCAGAGGCCACCAATAAAGCATTGATCAAAATCATAAGGAAAACCTGCGAGTCTAGTAAGTTTTCAGACTGGCCAGAAAAGCTTATCGAAGCTCTATGGGCCTATCGCACTTCAATCCGTACCCCCACCGGGCAGACTCCGTTTGGCCTTACTTATGGTATGGAAGCGGTGGTCCCGTACAGACTCTTATCCCTTCTCTCAGGGTACAATTGGACGAGGAATTTCCTCTCGACGAACGTCGTAATTCACTCCTTACCCAGTTGGAACTCTTAGACGAGAAGCGGCTGGCCGCTGCCGAGCATGCGCGTGTATATCAAAATAGGCTCGCTCGCTTTTACCAAAAGAAAGTCATTGAGAGAAAATTCAAAGTCGGTGAGATGGTCGTGAAAAGAATTTTTGTCAAACCTGGAGGGCCGCGTTCTAAGCTCCAACCCAATTGGGAAGGACCATTTGTGATTCAAGCCGTGTACCTTGGCAACGCCTACAAGCTAGTCAACGTCGAAGGGACCGAGTTATCCCACCCTTGGAATGGGCTTTATCTTAAAAAGTACTACCCTTAGCATAGTGTCAAACGTTAAAAAAATGATGAAAAGAAAGAAAACATCAAAAAAAACAAAAATATTAAAAATCACTAAAAATATGAAAAATTCAAAATGCCGATGCCTGGTGGTCACCATGTAGTTAAGTCGCTGCATCCAACCTCCATGTTAGGATAGGGCCCATTAAGACTTGGTAGGCACCGGGTCTTGATCTGCCAGAACCGTGGAGATCCCTGTCCGGCCACATCGGCCCATGCTCGCTCAAAGGAAGCCAACATGTACTCACTTACGTATTTTATCCAAAAAAAGTTGGTAGCATCACCTACAGTGGGGCCTCACCCAGAAGATCTCCAGAAACTGTAATCTCTATTCTTTTCTCTTCGACCAAATGAGACAGTCGGCGCCCTTAAAACGCTGAGCATGAGAAACCAAAACTCAAACCCCTTAAGGGAAGAGTAGGATCCATTTCCTCGAGCATCGATCAGAGCACGAGAAGAGGGAAGTGTCCCCGCAGGCATACAAAAGGGAGCCCACAACGACAAACGACTATATCTCCCTCGCAAAAAAAAGAATCACAAAATCAGAATCAAGAGAAAAGCCTGGTCATGACCGTGCCTGATGCGATAAATGGAACCCCTCAAAGCAAAAGTCCGAATCCACAAAAGGGGCCATGAAATGTAAATGCTCGAGATTTGGTCCGAAGTTGTCCGAAAGGGAAGAGTTAAATGGGCCCTTATTGGCTCGCCGGGTTAACGGTTTTGCCGGTCCTCTCAGGAGGTTTATCCCCTATACTCTTCCTTCTCCCTTTAAAGATGAAAGCTCGATGGAATGTCTGAACGGTGAAACCCGCCAAGGTCTGCGACCTTATTTTAATATACACATATGGTTGCCTACTTTGAAAAGTAAAAAACTATCGCTGCGAAGGAGTCTCTATGTTTCTGACTGGTCAATACCCTTTTTTACCACCATGATGTCTTCTTATTTAACCTTGGGCTTAGGCCAATGCAAGCGCGTCACCTATGGGTGCGACAGCGTCTGATTCCGGGTCAGCGTCGCGCGGTTGGTCGTTAGAGTTCCATGGTGTTCCATCATATACCATCTAGAGTTGTGAGGAAATAGACCCGGTGTAATATCCTGGACCTTTCAGATCCTTCTTCGTGGGTCCTGGATCTGGTTTTCAGAGCGTCCGGCTCTGTTGTGTCCGAAATTTCGTTTCGGACATCTTTCGTGTTCGAATCGGCGCGATCCGGAGTCATTTCGGAGGCCCGGAGGCGTTCCGCGGCTTTTCCGCGTGTGTTTTTCGATTCCCGGTGTGTGTTTCGGCTCTTTCTTCAGAAGCTCGCTGCGGGCGAACCGGGCAGTTCATCCGGGCACGAGTGGTAACGTTGCGATCGGTGCGTTCCGAGGATTCCAGAAATGTATTTTTCTATTTTTTGATATTTTTATGAAAAATCAGATTTTCTATATATTCCTATTCCTATTTCTTTTCCTCTTTCTCTTTCTTCTTCTTCTTCCTCCATCCTTCCCCAACCGTGGCCGCCCTCCTCTCTCCCTCTCTCTCCCATTCGGACACGGTGAGCCCCTCCCCGGCTGTGGACGGCGGCAGGGCGACGGCGCGGACGCGTGGCTGGCGGCGAGGCGAGCTCGTGGGCGTGCGGCAAGCGTGGGAAGCGTGGGGAGGCGAGGTTTCTAAAAGCACTCTTCGTGGTTTGTGGACGATCCGGCGGAGCATTCGCTCCATTGAGGTAGGGTGACGTTCCTTAGCCTCTTGCCGTTCGTTTCCGTGATTTGTAGGCCGCGGGGAGGCCGAGAGAGGCTTGTTTGAGCGGGTTTGGGGTTTTCCATGACTTGGGGAGAGCTCGCCCGATCTATGGTTTTAGCCCGCTATTTCATGTTTTGGTGGCTTAGAAGCATGCTAAGGGTCCTTAGGGGTCATTCCCCTTGATTTCCCCCTCTCCGGTGGAGGCATGGGGGGGTGGTTGGAGTTTTTAGGCGTTTCCGCCGTTTTCAGGCGCGGACTGAGAATGCGCTATACTCCAGTAGCGCGTTCTTGATGGTCGCGCTGTCCCGATGGGGCGTGTTCATCGGAGAAGATGAACAGTAGGGCGGTTCTGGTCGTGCTAGGGGTCCCTAGCGCGATCTGTCCTGTTGTCGGGTGTTCCTCTTGGGCCGTGTGTGTGTCCTGGACACCCCGTGGAGTTCCGGGACCGTGTCTTTGGGTGTCCGGAGGTTCCGTTTGCCTTGGTCATGCGTTTGGCTGTGGGCGGTGCGTCCGTTTCTTCTCCGACCGTGGTCACCGTGCGATGGTGATGGTACGTGGGACGGCCCCTGTATTTCGTCAGGTTCGGACGTTGTTTTCCGTGGTCTTGAGAGTCTACTCCTTCAGTGACCCTCCACTAGTCGTAGCCCACCAGTACGAGGTGCTGGTCTCACCTGGGAGTGGTGTACGGACATTCACCTTTGAGACGGTTTGTGGACCGGTTACCGTAGGCCCCTCGTCGGTAGCCAGAGTCCGGCTATGGGGGAAAATCGGTCAGAGGACCAGACCTAGTGACGCAAGGTCTGTGTGTGCACACGTGGTTGGGGGCGGTTGGACCCACGTCGACGGGCGTGACCCCAGCTAGTTACTTGTTTGTGGTTACTTGTTCGGTGTCTGCGCCTCGGGTAGGACCTACCACGTCAGGCGGTTCACCTGCGGTGCGGTGTAAGACGTCAGGGGACGCTACCGGCTGTGCTTCTAGTGGGTGATACTCCTGTCGAGTACGGAGTGACAGACTGTCAGTCGTGTGTTTCCGACCTTCGGGTGTTGCGGTTCGACCGTTGAGTTTCGGTCTCGTACCGTGGCACGTGTGTCGGTTTGCGTGCTGTAGGGCCTGGTTCTGTAGAGTACAGGGCTTTCCTTTCCGAGGTACTTTCCGACCGCTGGTGTAGTGGTTTCTCGTTTTACGAGGTAGGGTTCGAGTGATCCCTACTGAGTCTTGTTCCGAGACTCATTCCCTGTGTGTTTTCACTGTGTTTCAGGTGAGGCGCCACCTTTGGGGAGCGCGTCAGGAGTGCAGCGTGGTGCGGGTGCCCAGAGGTAGTGCCAGAGGTCAGAGCCGGGGTATGCCCCGTGTAGCTGTACTTTTCTTTCTTATCACTATACTAGTCGTGGACTACTGTTGCTGTTGTTGTTATCTGATTGTGGACCATGTAAAATGTTAGTTTATTTCCTGCTTAATATTATAACTGTTCAATTTCTGTAATTATTTGTGATGTTTGTGTAGTTTCCACACCATCCTTTTAACCCTTCCGAGTCTTCGGGCTCGTGGGTGGCGGTGCGAGTCTCGGGTTATCGGGCCTTCCCGGTAATCAGATTCTCGGGTCGTTACAGCTGGTATCAGAGCGCGGTTGTGGAATTACATGAGAATCATAGGTAATTGTAGTGGTCCACTAGTCCACAGCGATGATGTACAGGTGACGCTGGCATTGGACACCGCGTGTTTATTTTGACCTTGCCGTCTCCGTGTTTTCTGTCTTGTGCTTCAGGAGCGAGGATGGCGCTGAGGAGGAGCTCTCGCTCTCAGCAGGGGCAGTCGACTGGAGGTCAGGAGATCCAGCAGGGGGTCCAGGGGGACCAGGAGGAGCATAGCAGAGCACCACTGGGAGCTACCGAGGCCGCGGCTACTGCGAGGGTTCCGGGGGTCGAGGATTTCTTCCGTGGCATGTACCAGCTTATGTCTCAGCAGTTCGGTGGAGAGGCTGGTGAGGGCTCGTCTGCTAGGGGTGGGCCAGGCCGAGCAGTGAGGGACTTTCTGCAGTTCCATCCACCTTTTTCAGCGGCCAGGCAGACCCTGATGCGGCTCGCGATTGGCTTGATGAGATGGAGCGGGTGTTCAGTTCTGCAAGGAGTGCTGCCGAGGACAGAGTTGTGTTGGCCTACAACCAGTTACAGGGTACGGCTCGGAGGTGGTGGTCTTCCGAGTGGAAGATGTCTTTTCAGCTTCGTCCACTTGAGCAGATCGAGTGGGACGACTTCGTTATTGCTTTCGAGCGTACGTACTGTCCAGATATTGTTGCCACGCAGCGGATGCGGGAGTTTCTGGAGCTGGTGCAGGGCGACATGTCCGTGTTGCAGTACAGGGCCCGATTTGTCGAGCTGGGTCGGTATGCACCTCACATCATGGAGCATGAGAGAGTGAGGACCACGCAGTTTGTACAGGGCTTGAGGCTGGAGCTGAGGCACCATTTGATCGCGAATGGGGCCACTGATCTAGAGACAGCGTCTCGTGTTGCGGTTTCTTTGGAGATGGATATGCAGAGGACCCGAGGACCGATCAGCCAGGGACAGTCTTTGTCAGGTCGCAGCCATCAGTCAGTTACCCAGCAGCAGGGTTTCTTTCAGTCTGCGTCGGGTGGTTCAGGAGTACCGGCATCGGTAGCTTCGGTGACAGGATCTGCGTCCTTCGGCTCGAATGTCAAGAAGTTCTTGAAGAAGAGTTTCCGTAAGAAGCATAAGGATCAGGGGCAGGCTTCATCGGGCAGTGTACATCAGCCGATTCCTTTACAGCGTCAGGGATCAGTGGGTGGATCGCGAGGACCTTGTCGACGGTGTGGTGGGACCCACCCAGGCAGGCAGTGCACGGCTCCGATCATCTGTTTTCGGTGTGACCAGGCATGGCATATGACTGTCGAGGCCGCCGCAGCAGCAGTTTCCTCAGCAGCAGCAGGTTCCCCAGCAGCAGAGGCAGCAGCAGCAGGGATAATATCCGTCGCTACCTAGGTCAGCCAGCGTGGGAGGCAGGCAGAGGGCTCGAGGCCAGATCACGCACATGACCAGGGCAGAGGCAGTGGCGTCGCAGCTCTTGGAAGGTACCGTTCAAATTTTGGGTTGTGCGGCTCGGGTTTTGTTTGACTCTGGCGCGTCTCATTCGTTTATTTCGGAGGATTTTGCGTCGAGCGTCGAGGAGCCGGTGACCCAGTTGTCCTGTGATTTGGCAGTGGAGTTACCTTCGGGTGACTTTATGATCACTCCGTATTGCTTCGATCAGGTTCCGATTTGGATCGATGGGCGGAGTATGCCAGGCAGGTTGTATGCGTTGCAGCTTCGGGATTACGATGTGATTCTAGGCATGGATTGGCTCGAGACTCATGGAGCGGTGGTGGATTGTGGGATGAAGAGGGTCTACTTCCAGCATCCGAGCAAGCGGACCTTCTATTTCCAAGGTATCCGTTCCACCTCTTCTCGATTCCTTATCTCTGCTATTCGAGCCCGTCGATTGCTTGATTCTGGTTGTCAGGGTTTTCTCGCGTCCGTGGTGGTGTCTGAACGGATGGAACCGAGTGTCGAGGACATTCCGGTGGTGTGCGAGTTCCCCGACGTTTTTCCCGAGGAATTGCCTGGATTACCTCCCCAGCGGGAGATCGATTTTGTGATCGAGGTTGTGCCTAGTACGAGACCTTTGGCGAAGGCTCCCTACCGTATGGCCCCCGCTGAGTTGAGGGAGTTGAGGGCGCAGTTGCAGGAACTGTTGGCCAAGGGGTATATTCGTCCTAACTTTTCCCCTTGGGGTGCGCCCGTGCTGTTTGTGAATAAGAAGGACGGTAGTCTGCGGCTGTGCATTGACTATCGGCAGCTGAATGAAGTGACCATTATGAACAAGTATCCGTTGCCGCGGATTGATGACTTGTTCGACCAGCTTCAGTCCGCGCGAGTGTTCTCGCGGATTGATTTGCGGTCAGGTTACTATCAGCTGAGAATTCGCGAGTCCGATGTGGAGAAGACTGCGTTCAGTACGAGGTACGGGCATTATGAATTTTTGGTGATGCCGTTCGGGCTCACCAATGCCCCAGCAGCCTTCATGGACTTGATGCAGAGGGTGTTTCATCCGTATTTGGACCAGTTCGTGGTCATCTTCGTGGATGACATCCTTGTTTATTCGTAGTCTGCTGAGGAGCACGCGTACCATTTGGGTGTGGTGCTGCAGACGTTGCGAGATCACCAGTTGTATGCGAAGCTCAGCAAGTGCGAGTTTTGGCTCAGCGAGGTGCACTTTCTGGGGCACGTGATTTCTGGTGATGGCATTTCCGTGGACCCCGCCAAGGTCGAGGCAGTAATGCAGTGGCCGAGGCCGAGGTCGGTGACGGAGATCCGGAGTTTCTTGGGGCTTGCGGGTTATTATCGCCGATTTATCCAGGATTTTTCTCGCATTGCGACCCCAATGACTAGACTCACGCGGAAGGATGTGCCTTTCGTCTGGTCTGAGGAGTGCGAGCAGAGCTTCAGGGAACTGAAGAGATTGCTCACCTCGGCTCCGGTGTTGGTTTTACCTTCTGGATCGGGAGGTTTCGTGGTGTGTACGGATGCTTCCGGTGTTGGATTGGGTGCTGTTTTGATGCAGCATGGTAGAGTGGTGGCTTATGCATCTCGGCAGCTAAAGCCCCACGAGGAAAACTACCCTACCCATGACCTTGAGTTGGCGGCGGTGATCTTCGCGCTGAAGATCTGGAGGCATTATCTGTACGGTGAGAAGTTCGAGGTGATCACTGACCATCAGAGTTTGGGGTATGTGTTCTCGCAAAAGGACCTGAACCTCAGGCAAAGGCGTTGGATGGAGTTCATGAAGGACTATGACTTCACCCTGTCTTATCAGCCGGGCAGGATGAATGTCGTCGCCGATGCCTTAAGTCGGAAGGTTGCGGTCAGTGCCTCGATGTTGAGGAAGTGGAGGCTCTGGGAACAAGTGCCCGAAATATCTTTTAGGCTCAAGATTCCCCAGGAGCCAGGGTTGGCGGTGCTTGCGAGTCTGACTGTCACTCCTGCTATCCGTCGTCAGGTGACAGAGGCTCAGCATGCGGACCCTAAGTTACCCCGGATTCTTGCGATGGCTGACGTGGAGCTCGGCGAGGACGGTGCTGCGAGGTTTCGTGGCAGGTTGTACGTCCCAGCGGAGGAGCAGATTTGTCATGCGGTGCTGCGCGAGGCTCATGGGAGCAGGTACACCGTACACCCGGGTGCAACGAAGATGTATCGGAACTTGCGGAGGCAGTTCTGGTGGCCTGGCATGAAGAGAGATGTTGCCGAATTTGTGGCCAGGTGCCTGATCTGTCAGCAGGTGAAGGCGGAGCATCAGCGACCAGACGGTACTCTCCAACCCTTGGATGTTCCTACTTGGAAGTGGGACCATGTGACCACAGATTTTGTGGTGGGGTTGTCGAGGACCCCGACTGGGCAGGATAGTATCTGGTTGCTGGTGGATCGGCTGACGAAGGTGACGCGGCTGTTGCCGGTCAAAGTCAGCTGGAGCGTGTCCAGGTTGGCTCATCTTTATGTGGAGCGGATCGTGCCGTTGCATGGGATTCCTATTTCAATCGTGTCGGATCGGGATCCACGCTTCACTTCTGGATTCTGGAGGAGTTTCCAGCGAGCTCTTGGCACAAAGTTGGCTTTTAGCTCGGCGTATCATCCTCAGTCAGATGGTCAGTCTGAGAGGACCATTCAGACTTTAGAGGACATGCTGAGATCTTACTGCCTGGAGTGGCAGGGGAGTTAGATTCATCACCTACCGTTGGTGGAGTTTGCCTATAACAACAGCTATCATTCGAGCATCGGCATGGCTCCCTATGAGGCTTTGTACGGGCGTCCTTGTCGGACTCCACTCGATTGGTTTGAGGTGGGTGAACGTGTTTTGACGGGACCGGAATTGGTGCAGCAGTGTGTGGATGTCGTGCACTTGGTTCGTCAGAACATGTTGGCGGCCCAGAGTCGACAGAAGAGCTATGCTGACCGTAGGAGGCAGCCCCTCGAGTTCACCGTGGGCGATCATGTGTTCTTGAGAGTTTCTCCGATGAAGGGGGTGATGCGTTTTGGACGGCGTGGGAAGCTGAGTCCCTGCTATATTGGTCCTTTCGCGATTGTGGAGCGCATCGGTTAGGTTGCTTACCGGTTGGAGTTACCTCCTGAGTTGGCGTCGGTGCATGACGTGTTCCACGTCTCGATGTTGCGGAAGTATATGCCCGATGACTCTCATGTGCTCGAGTTTTCCATTTGGCCCGAAGTGACTCCAGATCTTTCTCTCCCAGAGTTTTCGATCCGCGTGGAGGATAGGCGAGAGCAGCGCTTGCGGAACAAGGTCATTCCCTTAGTGAAGGTCGTGTGGCAACGGCACTCTGGTGGTGAGGCTTCGTGGGAACGTGAGGATGAGATGCGTCAGCAGTTCCCGTATCTGTTTGAGTGAGTCTTCCTCTTCTTTCCCCTTTGGTTGTTCTCAATTTCGAGGACGAAATTCCTTAAGGGGGGAGGGCTGTAATATCCCGGACCTTTCGGATCCTTCTTCGTGGGTCTCGGATCTAGTTTTCAGAGCGTCCGGCTTTGTTGTGTCCGAAATTTCGTTTCGGACATCTTTCGTGTTCGGATCGGCGCGATCCGGAGTCATTTCGGAGGCCCGGAGGCGTTCCGCGGCTTTTTCGCGTGTATTTTTCGATTCCCGGTGTGTGTTTCGGCTCTTTCTTCGGAAGCTCGCTGCGGGCGAACTGGGTGGTTCACCCGGGCACGAGTGGTAACGTTACGATCGGTGCATTCCGAGGATTCTAAAAATATATTTTTCTATTTTTCGGTATTTTTCTGAAAAATCAAATTTTCTATATATTCCTATTTCTTTTCTTTTTCTTTTCCTCTTTCCCTTTCTTCTTCATCTTCCTCCTTCCTTCCCCAACCGTGGCCGCCCTCCTCTCTCCCTCTCTCTCCCATTCGGACGCGGTGAGCCCCTCCCCGGCTGTGGACGGCGGCAGGGCGACGGCGCGGACGCGTGGCTGGCGGCGAGGCGAGCTCGTGGGCGTGCGGCAAGCGTGGGAAGCGTGGGGAGGCGAGGTTTCTAAAAGTGCTCTTCGTGGTTTGTGGATGATTCGGCGGAGCATTCGCTCCATTGAGGTAGGGTGACGTTCCTTAGCCTCTTGCCGTTCGTTTCCGTGATTTGTAGGCCGCGAGGTGGCCGAGAGAGGCTTGTTTGAGCGGGTTTGGGGTTTTCCATGACTTGGGGAGAGCTCCCCCGATCTATAGTTTTAGCCCGCTATTTCATGTTTTGGTGGCTTAGAAGCATGCTAAGGGTCCTTAGGGGTCATTCCCCTTGATTTCCCCCTCTCCGGTGGAGGCATGGGGGCGTGGTTGGAGTTTTTAGGCGTTTCCGCCGTTTTCGGGTGCGGATTGAGAACGCGCTATACTCCAGTAGCGCGTTCTTGATGGTCGCGCTGCCCCGATGGGGCGTGTTCATCGGAGAAGATGAACAGTAGGGCGGTTCTGGTCGCGCTAGGGGTCCCTAGCGCGATCTTCCCTGTCGCGCTAGGGGGTCCTAGCGCGTTCTTCCTTGTCGCGCTAGGGGTCCCTAGCGCGATCTGTCCTGTTATCGGGTGTTCCTCTTGGGCCGTGTGTGTGTCCTGGACACCCCGTGGAGTTCCGGGACCGTGTCTTTGGGTGTCCGGAGATTTCGTTTGCCTTGGTCATGCGTTTGGCTGTGGGCGGTGCATCCGTTTCTTCTCCGACCGTGGTCACCGTGCGATGGTGATGGTACGTGGGACGGCCCCCGTACTTTGTCAGGTTTGGACGTTGTTTCCGTGGTCTTGAGAGTCTACTCCTTCAGTGACCCTCCACTAGTTGTAGCCCACCAGTACGAGGTGCTGGTCTCACCTGGGAGTGGTGTACGGGCATTCATCTTTGAGACGGTTTGTGGACCGGTTACCGTAGGCCCCTCGTCGGTAGCCAGAGTCCGGCTATGGGGGAAAACCGGTCAGAGGACCAGACCTAGTGACGCAAGGTCTGTGTGTGCACACGTGGTTGGGGGCGGTTGGACCCACGTCGATGGGCTTGACCCCAGCTAGTTACTTGTTTGTGGTTACTTGTTCGGTGTCTGCCCCTCGGGTAGGACCTACCACGTCAGGCGGTTCACCTGCGGTGCGGTGTAAGACGTCAGGGGACGCTACCGGCTGTGCTTCTAGTGGGTGGTACTCCTGTCGAGTACGAAGTGACAGACTGTTAGTCGTGCGTTTCCGACCTTCGGGTGTTGCGGTTCGACCGTTGAGTTTCGGTCTCGTACCGTGGCACGTGTGTCAGTTTACGTGCTATAGGGCCTGGTTCTATAGAGTACATGGCTTTCCTTTCCGAGGTACTTTCCTACCGCTGGTGTAGTAGTTTCTCGTTTTACGAGGTAGGGTTCGAGTGATCCCTACTGAGTCTTGTTCCGAGACCCATTCCCTGCGTGTTTTCACCGTGTTTCAGGTGAGGCGCCACCTTCGGGGAGCGCGTCAGGAGTGCAGCGTGGTGCGGGTACCCAGAGGTAGTGCTAGAGGTCAGAGCCGGGGTATGCCCCGTGTAGCTGTACTTTTCTTTCTTGTCACTGTACTAGTCGTGGACTACTGTTGCTATTGTTGTTATCTGATTGTGGACCATGTAAAATGTTAGTTTATTTCCTGCTTAATATTATAACTGTTCAATTTCTGCAATTATTTATGATGCTTGTGTAGTTTCCACACCATCCTTTTAACCCTTCCGAGTCTTCGGGCTCGTGGGTGGCGGTGCGAGTCTCGGGTTATCGGGCCTTCCCGGTAATCGGATTCTCGGGTCGTTACACCCGGGATGGGCAAATTGTTTACCTCGAAAACCTTTTGGGTGAATCCCTGTGGTCGGAAGCGACTGGGAGCCTAAGCATGGCATGACGGTATTGTCATCAGGGTAAGTCTTAGCTGGCGAGATTATCATTCGAGGGGTCTAGAGGCCCAAATCAACCTAGATGTGCACTTAGGATACCTAGGATGTTAGTAAGAAACCACTGTTCTCATGTAGGTTAGGTGCCATTTGGGTGCTTGCCGGGCGTTAGCAACACAAAAATAAAATGATAAAAATAACAACAAAAAAGGGAAAAGAGAAAATATACATATTTGCAAACAAAAAAATTTGAATATAACAACACAACAAAAAATGCCAAATATAAAAGAAAAACAAATCAATTTTACATGATTGCATTTGTATGCAGCCTTCACTTTTAAATCTCGCTTGCATTCGTGTGCTTGTCTGTCGCATTCATCATCACCGCATCTTTCCCTTGCCTTCTTTAATAAAGGCTTGGCCCCTTGACCCGTTATCAAGGATAGATCAAAACAAACCTCGCATATTGGGCAAGGGGCCAAGTTAGAGCAGATATTCTAACGTGTTTGTTTAAGTGGTGTATGCAGGAATTTGAGAAAGCAAGAAAGAGGTAAGAATCCAAGAATCAAACATTTTATTCCTTTCCAAAAAAAATTTTTACATCAAGTTCCACCGTCTCTCTCTGCATTACTCGTCCCGCTACTCTCCGGGCAAAACGCTCTCAAGGGTGCTACCCAACTACGAAAAGCGGTACTCCTACCGCTCTGTACTCCTCTTCCTATTCCCACACCCCGACGTTGATCCGTGGGGACAGCAAAAAAGCTACTAACACGAAAGCCACGCTCTCGTGCTCTTCGGTAGCGCTCCTCGCAATCTCTCAGTCATTGTTCAGCAAGACCAAGGCTGGTTCGGAGTTCAAACAGCTGGGCCTCCATGGCCCTTCATTCCTCCCTTTCGGCCAATCTGTCGGCTCTTTCTCTCTCTCTTTCTCTCTCTGCCCGTTCTCTCTCACGGTCTTCCCTCTCCAACTGGAGAGTGATCCTCAGCTCCATGGCATCCCTAGAAGAGTCGTCATCTGGACGACGTCGCAGTTCCTCCTCCAGCTCTACTATTCTAGCCTCCCTCTGCGCAGCTTGGGCAAGTGACTCTTGCATCTCCTTTTCCTGCCAGATATACCTGTAGATCTATTTAAAATCCACTCTTCAAGAGAAGTTACAATAAAATAGCACGAGGTGCTAATGTGGAGTGTGTGTGATCGCCAGAGACACGAGGGTCTCAAGTGGAAAATAATATGGGGAGATGATCACAAAATACCTCTCGAAACGCGGGGGATGTGAGTACTCCTTTTCTCTTCAAGATCGGCCGGCCGACGAAGAGAGTTCTTCACTTTTATTACCCTTGCAAAACAAAGACAACAACAACAAGAAGATATGGATTAGGAATAATGGTGTAGCATCAAATTCAATAAAAATATATGTGAGCATGAAAGCATGTAAAAGAACACACCTTAAGGGGGTTGCCCTTAAACCCCTATGCAAAAGGGTGGGGGATATATGATGAATGCAAAATAAAAAATATGGAAATGTGCAAGAGTTGCACTATGGGGAGATCTCAACGTGGTTGAGTTAAATCAACAAAACAACGAAATATGATGCATGAACGATGCAATGAATAAAAAGAAGAATAATATAAATAAAACAAAGGGAGCCTGTGCTTTGGCTTGAATGCTTCGATGGGGAGGAGCCTTCAGTGGGAGAAAAACATGAGCAATGTGAAGCCCTCTGTAGCCAAAAGCAACAGCCCCTTCGGTTCCTTGTAGAAAGAAAAGAAGAAGAAGGAAAAAAAAAGAAAACAGAAGAGGAAGAAGGAAAAGAAGAAGAAGAAGGGAAGAAGACGGAAGCAAGGGGGAGCGAGTGTCCAACCCAACAACAGAGCCATTGGCTCTATTAAATAGGTTGAGGAAGAGATAAACATGGGCAAGAGTCCCAACTGGGAAATGATAAGAATGGGCAAGAGCCCAAACAAAGTAGGCATCTATCGAAGCAAGGACTCTCTGGGGAAAGGGCTGCGAAGCCAGAAGGTGAAACACGCCTTAGGTCAGGGCGTCAATTGATGAATTGACGACCTATCCAGAGGGCGTTTCTCAAAAAACACGCCCTGCACAAGGGCGTTTCTCAAAAACCAATTTTAGCAATAAAAACTCCCCATATTTAAAAATGCAAAACACGCCTCAATCAAAGCCACGTTTAAAAAAACACGCCCCTGAGAAGGGCGTTAATTTTAAGAACTCAAATAGGGAAGTCGGTCAAACCCAAACGAATTAACGCCCTCATGTGAGGTCGTCCTTTCCTTAAGAAACGCCCTTAGTTAAGCCATGTTTTATGAAAAATACGCCCTTACCAAGGTCGTGAATTCAGAAAATTCATAAAATAGATAAAATGGGGGAGAAATAGATAAAATGGGAAGAAATGCCTTAGACCAGGCCGTGTTATAAAAACACGCCCCTGATGAGGGCGTGAATTCAGAAAATAGAGATAAATGCCCAGAAAATCCGAAAAATAGGAAAAATAGGAGAAATTCAAGAAAAGTGGGAAAACCACTCAAATAAGCTGATTTGAGGGTCAAATGGGGCATCGCAGAGCGATATGAAATATACTCAAAATAATGTCAATTTTGGCGTGTCTACAGCTGCCCCGCCTTGGCGTCTGCTTTGCAAGGGAGCGTAGCAAACTGAAAAGTAGATACCAAGGTGTGATGAGACACGCAACCAACATCACTTGATGAGAATGAAATCAAAAGCTCGAGATGAAGCAATCTCGGGAAATTCAATGAAATCAACAATGTTTGGATAAAATGGGGAGATGTGCACGCGGTGCACGAAGGAGATAAAATAAATGATCAACTTCCAACGCGGTGGAAGTACCCCAGGTCACAAACCTGTAGGTTTCACCATTGGGGAGCGGTTACCAGCCATGTGGACGTGCTGCAGCCAAGGTGGATCAAAGGGGAAAGTTTTGAAAAATAAGATGATAAAAATCCAAACAGGGAGCTTTCGAGAAAATCACCCAAAATAGCGACAAAACGCACTGAGGATTCAATTCGGCAATGAAAAACTCATATCGGTGAAAGGTTAAGATCAATTCAACTCTCAACAGCAGCTCATCAGAATTCAAAGTCCTACATGAATGCATGCTGGGCTAAAGGGAAAATAACAAATGAAAATATAATATAATCAAGGATAATATTGTCAAACTGCCCAGACTGGGTCAAGAAACCAATTCTGCGAGCTGATACTAAGCCGAAGCCCGTTTATCCACGCACCAACTCGTAAAAAAAAAAGGAACCATCGTCCCCAGCCTTGGACGGCTCAACGGCCTATCCGTATGACTAAGATGCCTCTGGAATCGTCATCGTTTTTGATGAAGGGGAACTCAAATTCCAGATTTACCAAAGCCACAAGGTCCTTGATATAATCTAGTAGCATATGTAACATATAGTAGAATGCATACAGGGAGATGGTGATATCAATAAACATGGGAACTGAGAAATGAGCTGCAAGCACCGTGGGACTTTGAGTGATGATGCCCTACCGGCGGGACCAAGAGCCTCTTCCTGCGCTCAAAAATTCATTAGCCAAGATATAACAAGCAATGAATAAGGCATTTAATCATAGCATGCATAGCATGAATCAAAGCAACCAATCATAGCATATATCATGAACAGCATAAGTCAAATCATGGCATAGCAAAGCATCATTATTTGTTGTTTGTCATGAGGATGACAATCTGGCTAATCAAGTTTTGGAGTTAAATAATCAGGATCTGATAATGCCCATCGGCGGAGTAATCAGATGAAACGAGCAGGAGTTGATTGAAAGATTTGGAGATGAATAATCATGAGATATGATAATCAGAATGATATAGGGAGATGATGCCCCTGGGTGGCATGTCATGAGAATATTGGGAAGAATCAATAGATTGATAGCAATGAGTGGAGATAGGACTCATCCCGTGTTCTTGGTCCTTGGAAAGCTGTTCCTGCAAAACACCATCAGAAAATACAATGCAAATTTTTGGATTTTTAGATTTTGGAAATATGCAAATTTTTTTGAGTTTTTGAAAAGGATATTCCAATTTTTTATGGATTTTGAAAATATTCAAATTTTTTAGGAGATTTTAGAAAAATATTTGAATTTTTATTGGGATTTTGATCGAGAAATATTCAAATTTTTGTGGAGATTTTAGAAATATTCAAATTTTTGTGGAGATTTTAGAAATATTCAAATTTTTGTGGAGATTTTGACTTAGACATTGTTAATGCAGCATCAAGGGGTGTTTTGAACCACTAGCTAGGGGTCCTTGTTCCTTCCCTTTTCGCTAAAAACTGCCCAAAGCTGGACGTGCATTGAAAGTGGCGTCCCATAACCGACCGCCATTAATTAACGGTGCCCCTACCAAGGCCATACCCAAGAAACATTCAGTCTTGGAGGAAGAAGAGAAGAATAATTGGAGATAAGCTTTGTGCAGGATGGGAGATATCAAGACCTGAATTCCTTCCAAGGTGTTAACCCTCAAAGAGGTAGTCTGTTGTGCCGGGGCTTTGTGCCTTTAATTTTTAGACCCTTGACATGCATACGACCAGGGTTTTCCCTGCGGGGACTTTGCCACTCTTGTCATGCCATAATTCCTAATTGCAATTATCAAAATTCTGATTTGATTTTCATAATAGCCCTTTTGGCTAGATGTATATCATGAAAGCTCATATGAAAACTCATATTGATTTTGAGTCAAGACTGCCCCTATTTGAGACTCCTCTCGTATTGGGGATTTACCAAGGTTGGTCATCTTATCCGTCAACCTCTTGTACCTGCATTCGGCCGAGTAAAGAAGAGAAAAAGACTTTCAGAAATTCATGGCATGGCCAAGATAGGAACGGTGTTTAACCAAAGAAGCCGGCTAAAGACGCCGTGAAGTGTGTGGAATGCCCAGCTAAGGGTTGCTCTTAACAAGCGGGGAGAGAATGTCGAATTCCCAATGCGAGTTTTTATTAACCAAGAGTGCTGCATAGCAAGCCTAAAGACTCTTTTGAGAGTGATTTAATTAAACAAAAGCCTAAGATAAAGGTTTAAAACACCACTCTTAATCTCGTTATGAAGCACTTGATTTTGAAAATCATGCGTGAAGTAATGAGAAAATGATATCATTAAAATGCATACTTACGCCAATATGTTACCTTGCAACCTTTGTAGAAGCAGCTGCCGCGAGAAGCGATCTTGATCATCGTGAGATTTGTCCTCTTTGGCAGTCAAAAGAATTGGAAGCAAAGGATTGAAAGTGGCTTAACAAGAAGGAGTGGTGCCAAGACCAGACTCAGATGAATAAGGAGAAAAGGAAGAGAGGCGAGGGCTAGAACTCCCTCACTAAGGTGTGGAGACCCTGATCACATGAAAGGTCTACAGAAGGAGAGGAGAATTAGAAGGAGGAGTGAGGACTAAAGCCTCGAAAACAATGGGAGAAGGGGCAAATGCCCAAGGCAGTGGATGTGGAAGAAGTTGGGTCGGACCCAGAATTAGGAGGAATCAGAAGAAGAAATTGGTAGATGGAAAGAGGTGGATCCGGAGGGTCCGGAGGTAAAGGAGGAGAATCGTGATAGGAGGAATCATCCGGGGGCTCCGGAGGGATAACGAAAGAAGGGACGCGATGCCCTGGGGAGAAATAGGGAAAAAGATGATGAAAAAGATGACGGAAAAGAAAGAAGAGAATAAAAGATATGGAGTCCCGGAGGAGCAAAAAGATGAATTGAAGGAAATATGGAAGGTCCGGAGGTTCCGGAGGAATGAAATCAGGAGGGTCGCGATGCCCTGGGAGATGATAGAGAGAATAAGACGGAGAATCCGGAGGTTCCGGAGGAAGCAAATGGAAAGGGGCACGATGCCCGGGGAAAAGATGGAGACAATCAGGTGGAGAATCCGGAGGTTCCAGAGGAAGAATATAGAAAGGGGCGTGATACCCAAGAGAGAGGAATGAAGGAGGATCAGGAGGAAAATCCGGAGGTTCCGGAGGTAGCAAATGAGAAGGGGCGCGATGCCCAAGGGGAAAATCTGGAGGTTTCGGAGGAGGAAGGTGGAAAGGGGCGCGATGCCCGAGAGAAAGGTCCGAAGGTTCCGGAGGAGGAGAATGGAAAGGGGCGCGATGCCCGAGGGGAAAGTCCGGAGGTTCCGGAGGAATAGAATCAGAAAGGGCGAGATGCCCAAAGAGGAGGGATAAAATTCCTGGAGGTTCCAGAGAAATGGCAGGAAGGGGGACGCGATGCCCCAAGGGGAGTGGATAAAAGGATGAATATGAATAAGATGGGAAATGCGGAATATCCGGCGGTGCCGGAAGGCGAGGAAGATATGGGTTTGGAAACCCGGGAAGTAGGAGGTGCAAATGCATGCAAAATGATGGATGTAATGGATGCAATGAATGCATGAATGCAACAGAATGCATGAAATGCAAAGAATAGGAAGAATGTGAAGGGCGAGAAGGTGAGATCCTCCTTTTTTCCCTTGGAGTGGCCCATGAAGAAAACGTGATAGACCAGAATATGGATGGAGTGGGATAGAGGGTGGATAAAGGAATGGAAGGCCCATTAGCATCAAGATAACTGCCCCTCCATGGCAGTGAACATGTACGGCCAATTGGCTCAATAAAAGAAGCTTCAATAAATGACAACCCCTTTGGAAAGCGAAGATCAATAAAGTGAGGGAGTCGTAGAGTTGGAACGGGAAGCATTATGTTGCCCATTGATGGTGATGAATATGGAATTTTGAATAAAATGGGCATTCGCCCCTTGTAAATGAATTCGGAATTCGAAGGTTTGAACAAAGGGTGCCCTGCCCGGCCTTCATACGGCGTTAACGCTTGGCATTTGTTGAGCAGTGGCGGTGACTCGGCCTCTTCGATCATGCGCGGCACAATAACCCGGATTGGCATCCGGTAAATAAATTCTTGAATCTTGAATGGCACAGTCGTGGCAAAAGTCTTCTTGCCCGCCTTTTGCTTATCCTTGGCGCGAGTAGCTGCAGAAGCACGCCCCTTCCGGGTAACAAAAGGAGGTGAGGCGGAGGCGGGAGGCTCCGTGGATGGTGGAGTTATAATGGAAAGTGTTGGCGTAAGTGGAGGCGGAGGTTCGAACACATCGAGTTTCTCCCTTTGCATGCAAGCAGTTGGGATTGGCTCGGGTGCAAAAAGTGGTGGATCCTGCTCAGGACTAACCATGGGTAAAGGCGTAAGGTTATATGGTGGAGGAATAGGCAAGGTGGGTTTTAAAGGGATAATGGAAGGCCGAGGTGGCGGTAATGGGAGGTTAATTGGGGAAGGTTTAATGGAAGGTTTAGGGGAGCTTGGTGTGAAGGTTAATGGTGTAATTGGAGGAGGTGTAATGGGTGGAGGGTTAATGGGAGGTTTAGGGGAGGTTGGTGTGAAGGTTAATGGTGTAATTGGAGGAGGTGTAATTGATGGAGGTTTAATGAAAGGGGGATACTCAAAATGTGCCGGTGTGGGTGATTGAAGTATCGACCCATCATCGTAACACCAGTTAGTCTCATAAATGGGGGTTGGATCGGGGACAGTGGCTTCGTCCTGAGCAGGGGGTTCATCGAATGATAATGGAGGGAGTGGGAAATTAAGGAAACTCGGAAGGGGTGCCTGCGGAGCTTCATCATCGTATACCGGCTCGGGTTCTTCAATTGCCGGTTCTTGCTCGTTTGGAATATCAACGCCGTAGTCGTCTATCCTATCCTTCCATTCTCTCTCCATTCTTGTAATATCATCCAAAGCCGCATAGAGAGGATTAACCGGAGTAGGAGGAGCCGTGACCCTCTTTATTTGTTCCTCCATGGAAGCAATCTTATCAAAAATATTTTGCTGGAGGGGAGTAACATGAACAACAGAGGGCTGGCAGGGCATTGAAGGAGGGGCCGAATAAAGAGGCCGTGGAGGGGAATTGACGGGACGACCCGTAAAAGAACCCGGATGGGCCGGATTGCAAGGAGTAAATGGGCCTCGGGGCCGTGTTGGAGGAGGAATAGAAGGAGGCGGGTGTCGGACCACCCGAGGAGGAGTGTGAATAGGAGGAGATGGGTAATGGGCTACCCGATCAGGATTGGAAGGAGGAGGTGGGTGATGGGCCACCCGTATAGAATTGGAGGGAGATGGGTGATGGGCCACCCGAATAGAATTAGAAGGAGGTGGGTGATGGGCCACCCGAATAGAATTGGAAGGAGATGGGTGATGGGCCACCCGAATAGAATTGGAAGGAGGGAGAGATGAAGGAGATGCACCCTCAACGGCAGCCTTAAGGGCTTGGATCTGTTGAGGGGCAAGATGATCTAATGCATGAATGATTCGAGAGACCTTCTCGTCATTGGGAGGAGACGGTCCCGAGGGAATAGTGGCCTGAAATTGAGTAGGAGGACCACGAGAATGGACATTACCCATGGGTCGGGCATGACCATGAGAATAAGGACGTGGTCCCTTGAAAGAATGGTAAGAATGCTGATTAAGATTAACATGTTGAAATTGAGGATAAGAAGTGCTAGGTTGTGCATCCTCATGAATCGAATTGAACATGTTTCTATCATGGTAAGCCATTATATAATCAAAATTCTCAATAATTATGCAAATAAGCACACAAGTTGGAATGGTTACCGTGATTTTGATTTGTTTAATCCTTGGTGAATTAATGAATTTTAATAACGTTTGGAAAGATTCACACAAGGAGAGTCCTAGTTTCAATATGATTTGACTCCAATGCCAACTAGGAACTCTCACTCACCACGTATTAGGCCAACTAATTCGGGACTTCAAAGGGTACAACCTGTCCGGCGTCCGTGAGGGAATCCACGGGTGCGGGGGCTTATGGAGGCTTGGAAAAGGGATTTCCAGTCCAAAGAGACGGAATGCTCAATGGAGGGTCGTCCCGATTCCAAGAGGGTGTGTGGATCCAAATGAAGAGGAGGAGGCTCCCAAACCAAATGTAAATATGAATGCAACAGGGTAAACAGGCCAACCACAATAATATGATCAATCAACAAAGATAAGCATGAAATATCATGAAAAATCACAGCCGGGGGGTTCTGGAAACCCACAGTAAAAACACGCCCTGGAGGGGGGCGCTACTAAACGAAGACACGACGGTGTGACCGTCGTGAATCAACCTGAGGGACCCAGGGGCTGGCTAAAACACGCCTTATGGTTAGGCGCTACCAATGGAAAAAACGCCCTTGGGCAGGGCGTGAAACACCGCGGGCAGATGCCAACCAAGTCAAGAAACGCCCTGGGGTGAGGCGTTACAAAGGAAAGGACGCCCTTGGAGTAGGGCGTCAAATTATAAAACGCACAACAAAGAAACGCCCTGCTCTAGGGCGTGAATTATCAGTGTAGGAGATATGAATAAAAACGCCCTGTCAGAAGGCGTTACTCATGAAAGAGACGCCTCTGACAGGGGCGTGAATTAGCTTCCTTCAGAAACTCCTTCACGGCCAGAAATGACAGAAGCACTCACAGCAGCAGGGCAATCAACAGATTAAAAGAATCATGCTCATCAAAATTTTAAATAAGTGGAAATTTTAAAACAAATCTATTCAATTGACAAATCACTTAGGGGAGAGTGCAAAGCACAATGGAGGGTGCCCGAGGGGCACAAAGGAAAGGGTACCGAGGGTACCAATGGGAAAGGGCACACGTGGGTGCCAAAGGGAAAGGGGTAATCAAAATAAAAACAAGAAAGGGTCCCACCGTGATCGCCAATTTGTAGATCTATTTAAAATCCACTCTTCAAGAGAAGTTACAATAAAATAGCACGAGGTGCTAATGTGGAGTGTGTGTGATCGCCAGAGACACGAGGGTCTCAAGTGGAAAATAATATGGGGAGATGATCGCAAAATACCTCTCGAAACGCGGGGGATGTGAGTACTCCTTTTCTCTTCAAGATCGGCCGGCCGACGAAGAGAGTTCTTCACTTTTATTACCCTTGCAAAACAAAGACAACAACAACAAGAAGATATGGATTAGGAATAATGGTGTAGCATCAAATTCAATAAAAATATATGTGAGCATGAAAGCATGTAAAAGAACACACCTTAAGGGGGTTGCCCTTAAACCCCTATGCAAAAGGGTGGGGGATATATGATGAATGCAAAATAGAAAATATGGAAATGTGCAAGAGTTGCACTATGGGGAGATCTCAACGTGGTTGAGTTAAATCAACAAAACAACGAAATATGATGCATGAACGATGCAATGAATAAAAAGAAGAATAATATAAATAAAACAAAGGGAGCCTGTGCTTTGGCTTGAATGCTTCGATGGGGAGGAGCCTTCAGTGGGAGAAAAACATGAGCAATTTGAAGCCCTCTGTAGCCAAAAGCAACAGCCCCTTCGGTTCCCTGTAGAAAGAAAAGAAGAAGAAGGAAAAAAAAAGAAAACAGAAGAGGAAGAAGGAAAAGAAGAAGAAGAAGGGAAGAAGACGGAAGCAAGGGGGAGCGAGTGTCCAACCCAACAACAGAGCCATTGGCTCTATTAAATAGGTTGAGGAAGAGATAAACATGGGCAAGAGTCCCAACTGGGAAATGATAAGAATGGGCAAGAGCCCAAACAAAGTAGGCATCTATCGAAGCAAGGACTCTCTGGGGAAAGGGCTGCGAAGCCAGAAGGTGAAACACGCCTTAGGTCAGGGCGTCAATTGATGAATTGACGACCTATCCAGAGGGCGTTTCTCAAAAAACACGCCCTGCACAAGGGCGTTTCTCAAAAACCAATTTTAGCAATAAAAACTCCCCATATTTAAAAATGCAAAACACGCCTCAATCAAAGCCACGTTTAAAAAAACACGCCCCTGAGAAGGGCGTTAATTTTAAGAACTCAAATAGGGAAGTCGGTCAAACCCAAACGAATTAACGCCCTCATGTGAGGTCGTCCTTTCCTTAAGAAACGCCCTTAGTTAAGCCATGTTTTGTGAAAAATACGCCCTTACCAAGGTCGTGAATTCAGAAAATTCATAAAATAGATAAAATGGGGGAGAAATAGATAAAATGGGAAGAAACGCCTTAGACCAGGCCGTGTTATAAAAACATGCCCCTGATGAGGGCGTGAATTCAGAAAATAGAGATAAATGCCCAGAAAATCCGAAAAATAGGAAAAATGGGGAAAATAGGAGAAATTCAAGAAAAGTGGGAAAACCACTCAAAGAAGCTGATTTGAGGGTCAAATGGGGCATCGCAGAGCGATATGAAATATACTCAAAATAATGTCAATTTTGGCGTGTCTACAATACCATCTCAGATATGCGGCATGGCATAAACAAGGAGAACTCAACACTGAGACTCTTACTTGTATAGAGAGCATTCCTTCTGCCTCCGCGGCACGCTGTGTAGCACAAGCAAGTTGCTCGTGAAGCAAATCAAGTTCTGAGGTGGGGATCCATAAGCTAGAGACGCCACCCGCTCCCATCGCTGAGGAGGCCGCGTCAATCTGGGCGCGCTATGGCCACACATGTGATAGTTAGTGGCCGAACACCATGAACCTAGGGTCTTGATTAGGAGTGTGCATTGTACACCTACCGAGGCACTCAAGGCTTCACGTGTGTCACCCAATTGTTGCTCCGTCCCTGCCAGGCGAGATCGCAAGTTCGCTATCATGATATCACGGACATCCTGCAGCCATAAGAGTCAGCATTTCCACAACAAAAATCAAAAAGAGAGAGGGAAAAAATAAAAAGGGGAGACCTACCTCCACAAGTCCCCGGGGTTGGAGCCGCTCTGCGTACATTGTCTTGTACAGACGCAGGTAATCCTCGCTATCCCGCGCATGCGATTCCACGATTGTGCCACCCCGTTGCCAGTCTTCATACTGTTCGGGGAACCGCACACGCCAATCAATGTAGGTTGCCGGTCCCCGCGTCTTTCTCCCGACGCGAGGTGGCGTAGTCGTATCCACCCATTCCTGAGCCAGTCCTAAAGTCCTCATAACCAATCGTAGCCGAAGCGGCTCGATTTCATTTAGGTAGTGCATCCATAGTTCTCGTCCGAACTGGGCACGACTTGTTAGAACCCATGGTTGGTCGGCATCGACCATGCCTGAGTAGGGTCTCCAGTTTACCTAGGGTTGTACATACCCGTTTAGCCGGTCAAAACCAAAAACAAAATGAAAATAATTCCAAAAAAATCCCACCATCGCTGCAGGGAACTCCTATAGCTCCCGCCTTAGCACCATCAGTTGGTAGGTTAGGGGTGCCGCACTCATGATGGGTTCCCACCGCCTAGCTAACGGCACCATCACTGATCGCCAATGCCGAGCTCTCCCCATCGGGAGGTAATAATAGCTCCACAGCTGCATCATCTTATGCCATCAGTGCCTTCAATGGATTATTACAAAAAAAATAATAAAAAAATAAAAACAAAACAAAACCAAAAAAAATACCTGGATAAATGGTGAGAACCCACTCACAGTCATCTCACGGTCTGCCTCTTGGGACAGACCTATAAACAGGTGCGCCAGTATGGCAGCTCCCCAGGCGTACTGCCCTACTCTTTAGAGGTCTGATAGCAGCTCCGGGAAACGACAATGGATACCGTCTCCTTTCGAGCTCAGTATCAATCTTCCCAGTAATAAGAGGAGAAATCTCCTCAAATCCATGTTGGATCTCTCCCGATTGCCAAAATCTATGCAATACACAGCACGACATCCTCTTTCCATCCTTTCCATGAATTCTTCTGAGGACTCATCGTCCCGTCGATGAGTATCAATGAGCCCTAATGCCTCCATGATAGATGCCCTGGCCACTGACCTATTCTTCCGACCATCTAGGTCCAAACCCAGTAGCTTCTGGGCACCTTCTCGGTAGTCCACGTAGGTGACTCCGGTCACTGCCTCACCATCTACCTTGAGGCTCGTCATTCGGACCACATCTTCCACACTAGGCACCATGTGCCCCCAGGGCATCAAGAATGCCCGACTCACTGGGTCCCATCTTTCACGCAAGGCTTGGATGAGGACCAGGTCGAGCTTGATCGGCTCGATCCGGAGAAAGGCGCCAAATCCCATCGCGTCTAGCCTAGTCTTCTGAAAATCCGGGAGACCCATGTATGCTGCCGCTACTAACTCCCATGAAATATGCGATTTCATCACACTCTGCGCATGCACAAGGAATGGAGAAGAGTTTTGTCAGAAGAAAGGGAGAAAGAAAGAATGAGAAAAAGGGCAGGAGAGCTCAGCTTACGAGTTGCAATTGGGTCTTTTCGCTGAAGTGCCCTTCGAGGTCCGAGAGCTTCCTAGAACTGCTACCACTGGACCTGCTCCTCTTCGAGGAATGGGAAGATTCGCCCTCCATCCCGATCTCAGAACTCTGAGTTCCTTCTCTTTCGTAAGAATTTGTACTCTTCAAGTTGGCTCTCGATGTCACTAGAGTAACGAAAAAGGCAGGTACTTATAGAAATGGGAGAAGTGCGGGCCAAGATTTCCTCCGTCACCTTTAACGATATCCCTCGCGATAGGGCGCCTACCCTGCGGTCCTATGTGTCACTTCACCGCTCGCGCAGGGTGATTGATTGGACGGTGTAATATGACGACCCGCTCCCTATGTTGTCTAGGGATGCCATATCATGTTTTGGAAGTCGTCCGCAAAGTTTGAAACATCGTCCAGGAGAAGGGGCCACGGCCGTCATTATTGGCTTCGACGATAGATTCCCGTGGAAAAACGGCCACAGCAAAGCACGATCCTCCGTTTTAGGGCGGGGTTTCGGCAGACACATCACATGGGAACAGTGCAAAGAAGAAGAAGTGTAGGAAAGAAGGAACGCACAAGAGAACAAACAAGCAGCAGAAAATCAAATCACTCCATTCATATTTCTACATGAGATGTCATAAACACCACAATCATAGAGAGGAGGCGGGTCCACTGGCTCACCAACTCTCGCCATTATCTTCATGCTCATCTCTCTAGGTGTCCCTCTCCTCTCCCCTGAGGTGAGGGTCCCTCAGAAGCCTTCTGGATCCTCATGCAGCAGCATCCGCCTTGCCTCGTGGCGCCTGCTCCACAGCAATGGCTCACTGCTCCTCCCCTGGCGTGGCGAAGAAGCCACCAACAGAAAAGCGGTCCGATTGGCGGAGTCGCTCCCCGAACTCTCGCACTCTCTCGTAGCGCGTCTCCATCGCTCCTAGCCTCTACACCACGACCTGAAGGCCTAGCTGGAACTACCTCACCTGGGCCTCCAAGGCCTTCCTCTCGGCCTGATCTCGCTGTCACTCGGCCCTTCTCTCCTCTCTCTCTCTCTGCCTCTCTCCTCATCACCTGGAGAAGGACCCTTAACTCCAGGATGTCTGGAGAAGGCCTCTCCTCACCGCGACGCCGTAGCTCCGCTACAGCTGCCACCTAGGCATCACGCTCCTCTTCCGCCCGGGCCGCACGGGCCACCGCACCGGCAAGTTGCTCCCGAAGGGAGGCAATCTCAAGAAAAGGGGCCGAGGAACTGGAAGACGCGCCGCCGGCCATTCCCACCATCGCTGTCTGCTGGGCACGCTAGAACAAACAAATAACGGCCATCAGCTAAAGCTCCAAATTTAAAAATAAAAAAAATGTAGCACTCAACTTACCAGGATCGACAGTTCCTGTAGAGTGACGGCTAGCTGCCGCCTAGCCTCTGCCAGTTGGGCACGCAAGCCGTTGATGTCGCGTATATCCCCGACTTGGGGAAGTCCCACATAACTCTCTCTCTGTTGCCGCAGGAAGTCGGCACTGTCCTGCACCAATAAGCTCCCTTGCTGTCCAGGGAGACGTATGCGCCAGTCCTAGAGCTTTGCCTTGCCGCGACTCTCCTTCCTGACACGGCTCGGCTCATCTGCGCTCGCCCATTCATCGGCCAAACCCGGGGCCTTTGCCATGTCCTGCATCAAAAAAGGGGGGTCTTACGTCAAATAACGAGAATACGTCTCCTGTCAAGGACGCGTCCATCATTTGAGTGCAACACTCGCCGAACCCTTTTCCCTCTCGCATGGCTCACTTCAAAACTCAAAATGGATCAAAGAGGAGAAGATCGAAGGACCTACCAGAACATGATCACCTCCCTCCGTGCCATCGGGTCCCTCAGGTCCCTCAGGTGCACGAAGCGGCCCTTCCTCTTCCATGGACGCCTCTCCGTGCTCTTGCGCATCCCTCCTCGGGCGAGGAGTCCCTCGTCCCTCTCTCCCTTCACCATGGTCCGGCCCACTGAACTCCATCGATCGAGAGTGAAGAAGACGAAGATGGGCGAGCAAATCTCGACAGGAGGCGGGCTCGTTTGCGGGCAAGGCACGGAAGAAGAACGGCCGCCCGGCGCTTTAAATTTGAATTTGAAAAGTAAGACGCGTCCTCACGCCTGGACGCGCCCAAAAAGGGAGAAAAGAAACAGGATCCCTCCGCGTAAAGCGTAATTCCCTGCTTTTTAGCGCAAGGCCTCGTGAAGCATGCCTCGAAACAACTTGGTGCAAAAGAAAAAGTGTGGGAAAGAAAAAGTGCACACGACAAAAAGAAACCATTTCATTTCACATAGTCAGTAGTACATCATAAAGTGAGGAGGATGGGATGTACAAAAAAAAATTATAAAAAAAAATTCAAAAACCTTGGGGCGTCTAGGCCCCTGGACGCCCCCATAAAAAATTTTAAATAAAAAAATTCAAAAACTTTGGGGCGTCCAGGCCCATGGACAACCCTATAAAAAATTTTAAAAAAAATTAAAAACATTGGGGCGTCTAGGCCCCTGGACGCCCCCATAAAAAAGTTTTAAATAAAAAAAAAATTCAAAAACCTTGGGGCGTCCAGACCCCTGGACGCCCCCATAAAAAAAAATTTTAAAAAAATTCAAAATACGTTAAGGCGTCCAGGCCCCTGGATGCCCCCATCTAAAAATGTATACATATATATATATATATATATATATATACGATCATAATATGAATAAATAAAGAAAAAAATAAAAATAAAAATAATAAAATGATAACAAAGGTGAACAGTGGTCCAAAATGTCAAATTCCATATTTTATTCCATCAGAAAGCAAAGTGAGCTACATCAGGGGCTTAGGCGCTTTAGGCCTTAACTTCCCCAGTTCGGTTACATAAACTCTCCATAACTCGCATTCTTCCCCTACATGCGCTGATGCCTTTCCCGCGACACTTGTCTTCCAGGGTGCTTTAATGGCCTTCGCTTCCTTCGCATCCGCTTCCGTACCCAACTCCCTCTTCTTCAAAGGAGCGATGCCGGTTAGCAGTGGGAACAAGTGGCGTGGAATGCCGATCGGGAGGCAGCATTGATGCGCATTGTAAAGAACAAACTCAGTCTCGCCAATCAGTTGGAGTTCAGCTCCGGGAGAAGACCCCATGAGGAGTTCAAGTGAGAGTAGACATGCCGGTGCACAAGTGAAGAAGCTTTATGTCATGGTCCTGAAGTGAGAACGCCAGTCTTCACGTTTCCTCAGCCACGGAACACGGTTCGCTATGGTACCACCGAAGCCTAACACATCGGCTATGTGATAAAGGAGGCTTTGTTGGAAGAGCTTCGAAGCAGTCAGCATCCCCTCACGGTGGTCAAATTTGAAGTGCAAATCAATCCAGCAATTCAGAACAAGTGCGCAACCGAAAGGTGGCTTACCCATGCTCGAGGCAATAAGGCGACTGTAAAGGTAGGCAAGGACGGCGGGTCCCACCCTCTTTCCACTCCAAATCCCACAGATGGAACTCAGTTGGTCCTCCACCACTATGTTGTCGATATAAGGAAACAAGAGAGCACCTGCCAGACAAATAGTGAACCCTTTCATAATTCCTTCCAAGTGGTCATCATCTGGTGATCCTCTCATGGCATCCATGACCCATTCCGCGAGCCTTTACAAATCAATTCCTTTTTGAGTGCGGACCTTTCTGGCTGCGTCGGGTGGCATAAAGCTTCCAAGGACACTCTCGGAAGTTCCCCTTGTCAGCATCCGTATAGCCTTTACCTTCCCGTCACTCTTGAATTTCTTCAATCCGAGCAGAAGTTCCACCTCCTCGAGGAGGATGGTCGCCTTGAAGGTCTGGAAGATGAAAGTGTGGGTCTGGGGATGCCAGATATCCACTAGTGCGCCCATAGCCGCCCAGTCCATGCGAATCCTCTCATAGTGCTTGGAATGAATAAGGAGCCCCTAAAGATGCCACCTTGAGAGTATGGCCCTCATGCCAATGGAGATGTTGGAAGTCAACTTTGAGAGCCATGGTAGTTTGGAAAACTTATTCGGGCCTGGGAAGAGTGGATATGGCTGGAAAGAAGAAGAGAAAGGAAAAGAAGTGAAAAGAGGGTTCACGTGGAGAATTTGAAATGAATCAGCTTACCATATGCGACTGGATCATCCCACTCAGATGACCCTTTGTTGACACCCGTTTTATACCCAATAAAGTCGGGTCATCTCCTTATTCATTCTAAATGATGCTCTGAGTTGTTCATTCTTCATTGAGTCTCTTGATTAGTTGAAGCCTATTTCTTGGGTCTTAACTCCTTGATCGGATATGGTTCCTTGTGGCTACTTCATTGGATGAATCTTAGCAATGCCCCTATTCCTTTTGATCTCCATTTTGATAATAACGGTCGGTCCTAGGCGCGTTGTTTCATTCTGACGGATGGGTTCTGGACCGTTACTCTTTGAAGAGTCCTAAGGCTTAAGGCCTCGTTTTAAAACTTATCCTTTTGATTACACGTTGATAATAACGGTCTGTCGCGCAGTCGTTGTTTCATTCTGACGCCCTATTCCTTGGCCGTTGCTTCCTTGAAGAGTCCAGCTTGTTGGGTCTTCTTCCCGTTGATCTTATCTTTTAGGGATAAGGTTGATAGTGACGGATGTTCCTTGGTGCGTTATTTCCGAGTAGCGGTCTGTCGTGTGGCCGTTACTTCCTTCAGAGAGTCCTGACAGTTCAGTCCTTTTCTCTGCTACTCCGTGGCCGAAGATAAGGGTTTGGATTGACGATATCTCTTTCAAATCTGATCCTCAGGACCTTCTGTTTGTTTCTATGGACTCTTGGTGATATTATCTTCGAGGATTTGCTAAGAGTTATCCCTTTATCTTGCTGGAAAATCCTCTGCTCGACCTGAGAGTTTGAGGGTCTATAAATAGAACCCTTGACTTCATGGCCCAAGGAGGAGGATTTTAAAATTCACGACGAAGTGCTGCCGAACTCAGGAGCCATCTTCATCCAAGAGGAACTGCTTCCCACGTTCATCCATCTCATAATCAAGGGAGTACTTTAGTTTTAGTCCTTCAAGTTCATCATCGTATGCTTAAGTTCTTCCCTGGTTTTTCCTCAATCAAAGCATTGTCCCTTCTCTTTCTCCACGTTTTTTTTACTGTTCTCTAAGCATCCAAACATCCTCCTAACTTTTAAAAACACCCAGAGGGGTTAAAAAACTAAAAACTCCCCGGTAATCCCCTCTCCTTTTGATGTCTTTAAGTTCTTTTGAGAATTGATGCTATATTATTGAAAGGGCTAATTTGGGTTGTTTTGTTCTTATCTTCTACATCTTTGGCAGGTTTACAGGTTCACCAGTACGAGGCCCAAGTCTTCTAGCCGGCTGGAAGAGTTAGAGTTAAAAGAATCTACACTTTGCTACTGCAGGTGATCTGACGGTCTGGTGCAGGCGCGTCATCTTCTCCTGGCGGTCTATCGCGTGGCCGTTACTTTCCAAGTAACGCACAGGGTCCTGGCCGTTATTTCTAGCTGACCTGCAGGTTCTCTTTGGTTTTCTCTCCCGTGGGCGGGTGCTTCATCCACCTATTTCTAAGGTATTTATAGGTCTTTTGCTTGTTTTTACTTTGGTGGCGATCACATCTTTCCTTAGTTTTGGGCATTAGCTTTCTCGTTCATCACATATCTCTTTTACTTTCTTGCTTGTTCCACCCCTTGCGGTGTGTTTTATTTACTCTTTTGCTCCATGCCCCGGCGTGTGTTTTCCCTTTTCTTTAGCGTAGTTTGAGCGAGATAGCATGCCCATGCTAGAGCTAGCTTTGGTTGCCTAGGTTTATGATCACATGTTCATAGGTTAAGAGCGGATCTTTGATTACTTGCTTGTCATTTTATCATTCAAAATCCCAAAGAAAAGATAGACAGGCAAAATAAAATCAACAGATAATTTTTTGGCGATCACGGTGGGACAGCTTGTGCCAATCGTGCTTTTGATTCCTGTTTAAACCTGCCATCATCTGCTTGTTGAGTTGCCCTTGGTTTCCCCCTTTTACCTCCTGCTGATTCTGGTTTTCTGGGTGCTCCGACGGCCCTGTGTCCCTGCGTTACAGTTCTCTGACGCAGGGGCATTAGACCGCCACTTTGGTTCTGCTGTGTGAGCTTCCACGGGTTTTCCTGTTATTTCTATCCGATTTTGGCTCTGGCTCATTTGACGGACCCATCTCCCTGAGTTATATCATTTCTGGCGGTCTGGCATTCGACCGTTATTTTACTCTGACGCAGGGTTCTTCGACCGTCATACTCCTGGCAGGTACGCATCCGAGGTGCATTTATTTCCACAGTTTCTGCTGTGATTTATTGCTTGGGTGGTACCTGACTTTCTGCTTGCTTTGTTCATATATTCATATCATTGTGTGCGTCATTGATTGCTAGATTTTAGGCTAGACTTTGCATGCACTCCGGTGCACATAGGGTCATTCATCTTGTCATATCTTAGATTGCATTTTCGTACCTTGTTGTGAGGACCTCTCGTCTCCATATTCCTTGGAGCTGACCAGGAAATCATAGCAGGGACCTCCATAAGTCCCCGCAAGCCGTGGATTCCCACACGGACACCGGGCCGGTTGTACCTTTCCTACCCCGTGTCTAGGGTTGCATAAGTGAAGGGGTGATTATACTTAGAGTCAAACCAAGTTTCATACCCATCTCCTGCTAGGAACCTATTGTTGAGAGCACATATTAATCAATTCACTAAAGTTCCGAAGGAGGAATCACAAGAATTGGGTTGCATCATCTTAAACAACTTGGTTGCCTTTGAGTGTCTTCATCTTTTATCACTTGCATCTTGTTAGAATCACCTAAGTTTGGTTGCTTATTGTGTGTTTTTGTGTTGGTTGTTCTTGCATTTTGTCAAGGTTGCTCGTTGCATGTGGAGTTGTTTTCGTCCATCCGAATCATCTCCTCAAGTCAATTCCTTCTTCACATTCTATTCCAATCCTCTTTTCGAGTCCACCATGGCATCCTTTAATCCTCCCCGCTCCCAAGAGGACTCCCTTCCTCAAGGGCTCCTTGAGAACCCTCCTAGGGTTGTTACCTTTTCCTCCGGGGAGGGGACTACCCCTCTTCCGTCCCCCACTTCTATGGAAGGTGGTCAAGCTACCCCTTCTTTCTCCACTCCTTCCGCGGGCTCCGTCCTTCAGATGATGGCCCAATTAGATCCGGCCCAACTCCAAGTTCTTTATCAGACCATGCAAGGGTCCAACGCATCTCCTTCTACCATCATCCAAAATCAATCCAATCCTTCCACTGTTGGGCTCCCCTCTCAGCCCATTCCAATTGACCTTACTCCGGTCCAACCATGGACCATCACTTTCACGGGCATGGAAACGGGCCAGTCTTCCAATTCAGCCCAACAATCTTTCGATAAGGGAAAGTCGCCCATCCCTTCTTTTGTTCAAATGGATCATCACACATATGCTCTGGTAGCTCCGCAAGTTCTCATGGGCCCTTCCGACTTCTTACGCTTTCAGCAAGGGGCGGCCCAAGTTTATCCTAATCCGGGTCAAGCTTATGCCCAATATCCTTCTTACGGGCCCCCCATCCCTACTGCTTATCCCTCCACTCCTTCCTATGGGCACCCACCTTCTGCCACAACCGTTCCATCTACTCCTCACATTCAATCAGCATCTTTTGCCGCCCCTGCTCCCTCCCGAGAGCAGGACTTGCTCGACAAATGGGCCTCCATGCAGCAGCAACTCGATTTCCTCCAGAAGCGGGTTGGCCCACAATCTTTGGCCGATATCCATGTTCCAAGCTTCCAAAATATCCGATTCCCTCCTCAATCAGAGCTCCCCAACTACCGCAAGTACGACGGGAATAGCAACCCCTTTATTCATGTGAGGGATTTTTTATATGAATCGGCGCAATTCCAGTATGATGATCGCCTTATGGCGTATTTATTCCGCCGATCTTTAGATGGTGTTGCTCTGGAGTGGTTCTATTCTCTACCACTGGAAGAGGCTGAGAGTTTCAAGGTAGTCAAGGACAAGTTCATCCAGCGGTTTCAAGACAGGGTCGGCCCAGAATACTCATTCACAGATCTGGTGGCCGAGAAGATGAAACCAGACGAGGAGTTTGCCACTTATGCAGACAGGTGGAGACAGATGGCCGCTAGAGTGCCGGGCCACATCCCGGAGGAAGAGAAGGTCAAGCTGTTGATTTCAAATGCTACTCCAACCTTCCGGAACATCCTGGCAATGAACGACATAGCCAACATGCATCAGCTCTACAGCCGGGCACGCTTCATCCAGACCCAGTTTAAGGATTCCCCCATCCACTCTTTATTTGAAAACCAAAAGCCCAAGTATCACAAGAAGCCACAAGGGCCGGTTACCAAGGGGGTCCAGACAAATGAACAAGTGCAAGCCGTTGCCTTCCCATGCCAGTCCGCACCATTCTGCTTCCCCCAAAACCCCCGCAATTCCCAAAACCCCGCTCCACCAAACTTCCAGGCAACCCCACAAAACCCTCCGCCTACCTTTGTCACTCCACAAAAGGCCTTCACCAATCCACAACAACCACCACCTCCGTAATACCACAATGTCCCTCCACCTAACGGCTATAACAACAACCCCAACAGCAAGCGCCCGGCTCCCAGGAGAGCCCAGTACCCTCCATTGCCAGAGACACTTACAGATATCTTCTCCGCCCTCATGTCAGTGAATACTATCCAACTTCCTCCAGAACGGCCTATTTGGAATCCAGCCGTTGATCAGACTAAATATTGTATGTTCCATAGGCAGCCGGGCCATACCATAGAAGGATGTTTTCAGTTTCGGGATCTGGTGTATGATCTCCATGAAGGGCAACGGATAGATTGGGCCGCAATGCATCGGGCCATTGTTGAGATCAATGAGAAGAGAGGGCAGCAGCCAAGGCCGCAAGTGCAGCAGCAACAGGCACCGCAGCCGCAGCAGCCACCACAACAGCAACCACAGCAACCACAGCAAGTACAGGACCTGGGCATCCATCAGAATCTGATGCCGAATCACCCACCCGCTCCTCAGCAGCAGCCGCCTACACCAGCACAAGTAAACGTGGTCCAACCACCAGCCCCCAATGCCGGGTGGTCTTTTGATGATGACAGTACCGCACCACAAGTCATTGCCCTCCACCATAACCACCGTAATCCTCTCACTCCCTCCTTCGTCCTTCCTGCACACCCAGCATCTCCTCCATTCATCCTCCCAATTACACCCGCTTCAGCAAATTCCTTACCACCCACCGTTCCATCATACTCTCCACCACTTAACCCCGTCACCGTCATCACACCACCATCCAACCCTTCATCCATCCTTACCCTGCCGCTAGCCTTCCCTCCACCCGCGTCGACACTCATCACCACCCTGCCTTCCACCAACCCTTCGCCCATCATCCGCTCATCACCCACTGCCACCACCAACCTTACGCTCCACCAAACCGTCTCCCCCGCACCACCTGTTCCATTCATCCACCCCACAGGGCCCGTCATACTATCTTCAGATGCCGCGGCGAATTGTGCTCTGAGGAGCGGGAAGATGTTCCATCGGAATTACCCCACTACTTCTAATCCCCAGTCCTCCCAGCCAACGGCCGAGCAAGAAGAAACTGAACCGCTGCCAGGTACTCAATATGACTTATTACATCATCTAGACCGGGTGCCCGCTAAAATATCTGTGCTAGAGCTGATCAAAAGGTCTACCCTTCATCAAGATGCACTAAGAGACTTTTTACAGAAGGTAATGGTCAGTGAAGATATGGCAGTCGACAGCTTACCGACCGCACTAGCAACCATCTCCAAAGGGCCGGTAATTACGTTTTCAGAAACTGAGCTAGCACCTCCAGAAGCTCGACAAATGCCGCTCTGCATTACAATCACTCTGAACAAAGTCAGCATTGAAGCAGCGCTGGTTGACACAGGGGCTTCAATTAATGTTTGTCCACTTAGCACCCTCCGAGCATGCAACATATCTGAAGAGTTATTACGGCCTACCCCCACCACTATAGTAGCGTATGACAACTCGAGGCGAGCGTGTCACGGGCTGATCACCATTCAGGCAGAGCTCGGGCCCCTTACAATGGTCGTGGAATTCTATGTGCTCGATATCGACCCTATGTTCAAGGCTATCCTGGGTCGTCCGTGGATTGATACACTCGGTGCCGTGCCTTCCACCGCACATCAGTGCGTCAAATTCCCCTTCCAAGGGAGGGTCGTCAAAGTTAAAAGCTTGTCCGCAGTGCAGATAGTTAAGGCCATATCGGAGCAGGTTCTTCCCACACTTTGGCCAAGCAGCCGGCCCGTTATATCAGTGCTGGACTTGAACTTCCCCTGGGCGTATGCATCTCCTAAGCCCGCCGCTACTCCAGTCAACATCAAAGTGAAGCCACAGATTCGAGATTCCAAAGGCTGGAACATCATACTGAAACTAGGCTATCAACCGGGGAGGGGCCTCGGTGTGCAATTACAAGGAATGACCAAGCCCATACCCAAGGGAAGAAATATGGGCAGGAGAGGTCTCGGTTACCGAGAGACAGCATTATCAATGATGGGTGATTCTGGGCCACTCACCTGGGATTATCGTCAACATTTTGTCAAGGGGCCTCTCCAGCCCGGCACATTAGCTTCAAAACAAGTCCAGCCAGAAAAAGATGCAGTCTGTCCGATTACCAACCCGCCCCCTTTGCCAGGAGGGTCAGATGATGATATGCTCGACTATGGTCAGGCCTTGCAGGGGCTCTTTCATGAGGAAGAATGTCAGAAGGAGCAAGAGGTTCGGCTTGTGCAGTGGAGGCCGAAGAAGCAGCCTAGTGTTGATTTACAGAAGGAGGGGAGCTCTTCAATTGCCTTTTCTTGGTCTCCCTCACGCCTCCAATCTATTTTCCAGCAAGGGGACTTCATACCCCGCCTTCCTCCTATCATAATAAATCCATCCTTTATTGATCCGCCAGAAATTCTATTTGTTCCTTGTGCTTGCGGGAGGTGCCCACCCATTGATCTATCCACTCTCTTCACTCCTCCTCCTCCCAACGCCCAACTCCACGAGATGTGGTTCTCTTCTTCCGATCCTTTCTTTGACTGCATTTTCCCCGAGCTGTTCCCTATGCAGCTCCCACCTCCTCCATCTTGCTATGTAGTCTCCGCTGATCTCCAAAAAAAAAACGTCAAATTTGAAACAGAGATTTCAGTGGAAGATTACGCTATCCTGGCGCCATCCTCCTCCCAGGGGCACGAGTTCCCTGCTCCTTCCCTTCCACTAGGCTTCCTCTCTTCTAGGTTAGGATTAGGGTCCGTCGAGTCTAGGGAAGTAGAGTCAGTTAGGTCTAGAGAAGTAGGGTCTTGTTCTAGGTCGTCCAACCCTTCCTCTTCTAAGCCGCGCTCGCTTGCGCATCCATCCCGGTCTGTTCCTAATAGGTTCTTTCAAGATTTAGCTCATCATTACCATGCTCTTTTGAAGTGCCCGGAATTTGTTGCTACGGCAATTGTGATTGAAGATGAAGAGGAAATAGAAGGGGTATAGAGCAATGACGGATTAGGCGTCTATGAGATTTTGGATGAGAAGGATCCAATTAATGAAGACAGCGATGTAGATGACACCGCCGACTTATACGCACAAGGATTGAAAAGATTCGACGAGCCGTCGACGTCGGTGGCCGAACCTACAAAGGAAATCAATCTAGGAACCGAAGAAGACCCAAGGCCCATCATGATTGCTGCTAATCTCCCTTCACAAGTAGAAGAGGAATTGATTAAGATTCTAAGGGAGTATAGCGATTCCTTCGCCTGGTCTTACGAGTGTTGACACCCGTTTTATACCCAATAAGTCGGGTCATCTCCTTATTTATTCAATATGATGCTCCGAGTTGTTCACTCTTCATTGAATTCCTTTTAATCAGTTGCAGCCTGTTTTCTGGGTCTCAATTCCTGGATTAGACCTGGTTCCTGGTGGCACTTCGTTCAAAAGCTTGGCAATCCCTCCATTCTATTTTCTTGAAAATCAATGATAATAACGGTCTGGACTAGGCGCGTCATTTCATAATAACGCATGAAGCCTAGGCCGTTACTCTTTGAAGAGTCCCAAGACTTAGGGCCTCGTTGTCCTTTGATAATAACGGACTACTCTCTAGCCGTTTTTTTCCTTATGACGCCCTATTCCCTGGCCGTTACTTACTTGCAGAGTCCTATTGTTTAGATCTTCTTCCCGTCGATCTTATCCTTTGGATAGGGTTGAAAATGACGGTCATGCCTTGATGCGTTACTTCCAAGTGGCGGTCTATCGTGCAACCGTTACTTCCTTCAGAGAGTCCTGACAGTTCAGGCCTTTTCTCTGCTACTCCGTGGACGAGATAGGGTTTTGGATTGGCGTTATCTCCTTCAATTCTAATCCTCAGGACCTCTCGTTTGTTTCTTTGGACTCTTGTTGATATTATCCTCAAGGATTTGCTAAGGATTATCCTCCTTTCTTGGCTGATTTATCTTCAACTCGACCCATGAGTTTTGAAGGTCTATAAATAGAACCTTTGATTTCATGATCAAGGGGGGAGATTTTTGATTCACGACGAAGTGCTGCCGAACCCAGGAGCCATCTTCATCCAGGAGGAGTTGCTTCCCACGTCCATCCATCTTCCAGTCAAGGGAGTACTTTTGTTTTGATCTTTCAAGTTCATCTTTGCATGCTTGAGTTCTTCCTTGGTCTTTTAAAACAAAGCATTGTCCCTCCTCCTCCTCCACGTTTTTTCACTGTTGTTTTAAGCATACAAACATCCTCCCAACTTTTGAAAACGCCCAGAGGGGTTAAAAAACCAAAACTCCCCGGTAATTCCCTCTCCTTTTGATGTTCTTAAGTTCTTTAAGAATTGATGCTATGCTTGTGAAGAGGGTTGATTGAGGTTGTCTTGTCTTGTCTTTCTATTTCTTTGGCAGGTTTACAGGTTCATTAGCACGAGGCCCAAGTCTTCTAGCCGGCTGGAAGAGTTGGAGTTAAAAGAATTCAAGCTTTACTACTGCAGGTTGTCTGACGGTCTGGTTTAGGAGCGTCACTCTCTTCTGGCGGTCTAGGGTGGACCGTTACTTATAAGCGACGCACGGGTCTCTGGCCGTCACTTTCAAGCTGATCTGCAGGCTTTCTTTGGTTTTCTCTCCCGTGGGCGGGTGCTTCATCCTCCTATTTCCAAGGTATATTCGAGTCTTTGACTTGTGTTTACTTTGGTGGCGATCACATCTTTCCTTAGTGCTGGGCAATAGCTATTTCCTTCATCACATCTTTATTTCCTTGCTTGTTCCACCCCTAGTGGTGTGTTTTTATTTACTCCTTGCTCCACGCCCCGGCGTGTGTTTTTCCTTTTCCTTAGCGTAATTTGATTGAGATAGCATGCCCATGCTAGAGCTAGCTATGATTGCCTAGGTTCATGTTCACATGTTCATAGGTTTGAGCAGATCTTTGATTGCTTGTTTGTCATCTTGCCATATCACTTAGCAGACCTCAAAAGTAAGATCAAAGATAGGCAAACAAACGATCAACAGATAATTTTTTGGCGATCACGGTGGGACAACTAGTGCCAATCGTGCTTCTGATTCTTGTTTAAACTTGTCATCATCCGTTTGTTCAGTTGTCTTTTGATCCCTTTGTTATTGCCCGTCTTTCTGGTTTTCTGAATCATAAGACGGCCCTGTCTCGGCGCGTTACAGTGGTGTGACGCAGGGACATCAGGCCGTCGCTTGTGTTTTGTGGAGTGAGCTTTCACGGGTTTTCCTGTTACTTCAGTTTGTTTTTGGTCCCCTGGCTATTACGACGGTCCGAAACCCCTGCGTTACATTATTTATGGCGGTCTGGCCTCTGACCGTTATTTCTCTCTGACGCAGTGGCCTTCGTCCGTCACTCTCCTGGCAGGTATGCATCCGAGGTGCATTTATTTCCGCAGTTTTTGGCTGTGATTTGTTGCTTGGGTGCTGTTTGATTTCTGCCATCATTCTGTTCATATCTTGATATCATTATGTGTACTCTTGTTTGCTAGATTCTAGGCTAGACTTTGCATGCACTCCGGTGCACATAGGGTCATCCATCTTTTCATATATTAGACTGCATTTTCCTACCTTGTTGTGAAGACCTCTCGCCTCCATATTCCTTGGGGCCGACTAGGAAATCACAGCAGGGACCTCCATAAGTCCCCGCGAGCCGTGGATTCCCACACGGACGCCGGGCCGGTTGTACCTTTTCCCCCCTTTTTTGTCTAGGGTTGCACAAGTGAAGGAGAGGTCACACTTAAGGTTAAGCCAAGTCCATATCCACCTCCTATTAGGAACCCATTTGGAGAAAGCACACATCAATCAATTCCCTAAAGTTCCAAAGGAGAAACCATAAAGAAATTTTGTTTGCATCATCTTAAGCAACTTGGTTGGTTGTTGAGTGTCTTCATTCCCTTTCACTTACATCTTGGTTTGAATCACCTAGGGGCGATTGCTCATTGTGTGTTTGTGGTATTCTTTGTTTTGCATTTTCAAGGTTGTCCGTTGCATGTGGAGTTGTTTTCGTTCGTCCGAATCATATCCACGAGTCGCTTCCTCCTTCACATTCTATTCCAATCCCCTCTTCGACTCTACCATGGCATCTTGCAATCCTCCTCGCTCCCAAGAGGATTCCCTTCCTCAAGGGCTCCTTGAGAACCCCCCAAGGGTTATTTCTTTCTCCGCCGGAGAGGGGATCGTCCCTCTCTCATCCTCCACTCCCATGGAGGGTGGTCAGGTCATCCCTTCCTCATCCACTCCTTCCGCGGGCTCTGTTCTCCATATGATGGCCCAGTTGGATCCGACCCAACTCCGGGTCCTCTATCAGGCCATGCAAGGGTCCAATCCTCCTCCCTCCGCTACCGTCCAGGGGCACTCTAATGCTTCCATTATTGGGCCGTCTGTTCAGCCCACCACGATTGAGCTCACCCCGGTCCAACCCCGGACCATCACCTTTGCTGGCACGGAGATGGGTCAATCCTCCAATTCGACCTATCAATCTTTTGATAAGGGGAAATCGCCTATCCCCTCTCTTCCGGTGGATTATCACTCCTTTGCTCCGGCGGCTCCACAGGTCCTTGTCGGCCCATCCGATTTCTTGCCCCAACAGCACGGGGCGGCCCAATTTCACTCCAATCCGGGTCTGTCTCAAGCCCAGTATTCTTCTTACGGCCCCCCTGATTCCACTAGTTATCCTTCAGCTCCTTCCTATGGGCTCCCGCCCTCGGCAACCGCCATTCCTCCCAATCACCAGACGCAATCAACTCCCTTCACTGCCCTTCCTCCCTCTCGAGAGCAGGATTTGCTTAATAAGTGGGCCACCATGCAGCAACAACTTGATTTTCTCCAGAAGAAGGTGGGCCCACAATCCTTGGCTGATATTCCCGTCCCAAGCTTCCAGAACATCCGTTTCCCTCCACAGTCTGAGCTCCCCAACTACCGTAAGTATGATGGGAACAGCAATCCCTTCATCCATGTGAGGGATTTTCTGTATGAATCGGCGCAGTTCCAATATGATGATCGCCTTATGGCGTACCTATTCCGCCGATCATTAGATGGCGTTGCTCTGGAATGGTTTTATTCTCTGCCCCTAGAAGAGGCCGAGAGCTTCAAATTGGTCAAGGACAAGTTTATTCAGCGGTTTCAAGACCGGGTTGGCCCGGAATATTCATTCACAGATCTGGTGGCCGAGAAAATGAAGTCGGATGAGGAATTCGCAACTTATGCAGATAGATGGAGGCAGATGGCCGCCAGGGTGCCCGGCCATATTCCAGAGGAAGAAAAAGTTAAGCTGCTGATTTCAAATGCTACGCCCACCTTCAAGAACATCCTGGCAATGAACGATATAGCCAATATGCATCAACTGTATAGCCGGGCGCGATTTATACAAACTCAGTTTAAGGACTCCCCTATCCATTCTCTTTTCGAAAACCAAAAGCCCAAGTACCATAAGAAACCACAGGGGCCGGTTACCGAAGGAGTCCAGACAAATGAGCAAGTACAAGCTGTTGCTTTTCCCTACCAAGCCGCACCATTCCGCTACAACCAGGGCCCCCGCAATCCGCAAAACTCCGCTCCGCAACACTCTCAAAACGCTCCACAAAACTTTTCGCCTACCTTCACCATCCCGCAAAACACCTTCACCGCACCACAACAACCACCACCATCACCACAATACCATAACGTCCCTCCACCCGGCGGCTACAACAACAATAATCCCAACAGCAAGCGTCCGGCTCCTAGAAGAGCCCAGTATCCTCCATTGCCAGAGACACTTACAGACATATTCTCAGCGCTCATGGCAGTAAATGCAATTCAACTTCCTCCAGAAAAGACTATCTGGAACCCAGCTGTGGACCAAACCAAGTATTGCATGTTCCACCGGCAGCCAGGTCACACTATAGAAGCATGTTTTCACTTCCGAGATCTCGTATACGACCTACACGAAGCACAGAGAATAGACTGGGCCGAGATGCATAGGGCCATTATGGAGATCAAAGAGAAGAGAAGGCAGCCGCAGGGGCAGCAAGTGCAGCAACATCTAGCACCGCAGCCGCAGCAGCCGCCACAACAGCAGCCACCACAGCAAGTGCAAGATCTAGGTATCCATCAGAATCCGATGCCGAACCACCAACCCGCTCCTCCGCAACAGCCGCAAGCGCCAGCACAGGTTAATGTAGTCCAACCACCGGCCTCCAACACTGCGTGGTCATTTGATGATGATGGCACCGCGCCACAGGTCATGGCCTTCCACCACAAACCTTCCTTCATCCTCCCTACACAACCAACACCCTCTCCGCTCATCCCACCATTCACACCCGCTCCACCCAATCCGCTCACCACCCCGTCGTATCCTTCGCCAACCTCCATCACCGTCATCACACCACCATCCAATCCCGCACCTATCCTTACCATCCATTCACCCTGCCTTCACCAGCATCCACATCCATCACCACCCTACCACCCACCAATCCTTCACCTATCATCCGCGCATCCCCCATTAACTTCACCAACCCTCCGCTTTACCAAACTGCCTCCCCCACGCCACCTATTCCACTCATTCGCCCCGCAGGGCCCATCATACTATCCCCCGATGCCGCGGCAAATTGTGCTATGAGGAGCGGGAAGATGTTCCATCGGAACTACGCCACTACTAGCAATCCCCAGTCTTCCCAACCGGGGGCCGAGCAAGAAGAAGCTGAACCATTACCGGGGACTCAATATGATTTACTGCATCATCTAGATCGGGTACCCGCCAAGATATCTGTGCTAGAATTAATCAAAAGGTCCACTCTCCATCAAGACGCACTAAGGGACTTTTTGCAGAAGGTCATGGTTAGTGAAGACATGGCAGTCGACAGTCTACCAACGGCGCTAGCTACCATCTCTAAGGGGCCGGCAATCACATTCTCTGAGACCGAGCTTGCACCTCCGGGGGCTCGTCAAATGCCACTCTGCATAATAATTACTTTGAACAAAGTCGACGTTGAAGCAGCATTGGTCGACACTGGGGCCTCAATTAATGTCTGTCCCCTCAGCACTCTCCGAGCCTGCAATATATCTGAGGAGTTACTACGGTCTACCCCCACCACTATAGCAGCATACGACAACTCAAGGCGGGCATGTCACGGGGTAGTCACTATTCAGGCTGAGCTCGGGCCTCTGTCCATGGCTATAGAATTCTATGTACTTGACATCGACCCTATGTTCAAGGCCATCTTGGGTCGTCCCTGGATCAACACACTTGGCGCCGTGCCCTCCACCGCGCACCAATGCATCAAATTCCCTTTTCAAGGGAGGGTCGTCAAAGTTAAAAGTTTATCCACGGTACAGTCAGTGAAGGCCATCTCTGAACAGATTCTTCCTACTCTCTGGCCAAGCAGCAGGCCCGTGCTATCAGTGCTAGACCTAAACTTTCCTTGGGCGTACACCACTCCTAAGCCCGTCACTCCCCCGGTCAATATCAAGGCAAAGCCGCAGATTCGAGATTCAAAGGGGTGGAACATTATATTGAAACTGGGCTATCAACCGGGGAGAGGTCTCGGTGCACAGCTGCAAGGGATGACCAAGCCCATACCAAAAGGGAGAAAAATGGGCAGACGAGGTCTCGGTTACAAGGAGACAGCATTATCAATGATGGGTGACTCTGGGCCGCTTACCTGGGATTACCGTCAGCATTTTGTCAGAGGCCCCCCACAGCTGGGCACGTTAGCTGCGAAGCCAGTCCAGTCAGAAACCGACACGGTTTGTCCAGTCACCAGTCCACCCCCGTTGCCAAGGGGGCTAAATGACGATGTGATCGACTACAGCTGGGCCCTCCAGGGGCTGTTTTGTGAAAGAGGCAGCCAGAAGCCACAGAAGGGTCAGCTTATGCGGTGGAGGCCGAAGAAGCAGCCTAGTGATAATTCAAAGAAAGAAGGGAACTCGCTGATTGCTCTTTCTCTATCTCCCTCTCATTTTCAGTGCATGATCCAGTTAAAGGGGTTCATACCCCGTCCTCCTCCGATTATGATCAATCCATCCTTCAGTGATCCATTTCAGACTCTAATCAATCCTCCTGCTTATAGGCCTTACTGCCCCATTAATCTGCCTGCTTTCCCCATCCCTCCGTCGTTTAAATATCAAATCTACGAGATGTGGGGTTCCTCCTCTTGTGATCTTTTCTTTAATTGCATCTTTCCTGAGCTGTTCCCTATACAGCTCCCGCTTCCTCCATCGTGCTGCATGGTCTCCACTGATCTCAAAAAAAAAAACGTCAAATTTAAAACGGAGATTTCAGTGGAAGATTATGCTATCCTATCTCCATCCTCCTCGTCCCAGGGGCACGGGTCCCCTGCTCCTTCCCTTCCATTAGGCTTCCTCTCTCCTAGGTCAGAGTTAGGGTCTAGCGAGTCTAGAGAAGTAGAGTCTGTTAGGTCTAGAGAAGTAGGGTCTTGTTCTAGGTCGTTCAACCCTTCCCCTCCTGAGCCGCGCTCGCTTGCGCATCCTCCCCGATCTATTCCTGATAGGTTCTTGCAAGATTTAGCTCAGCGGTGTCATGCTCTTTTGAAGTGCCCAGAATTCGCCGCCACAGCGATTGCAATTGAAGATGAAGAAGAAATAGAAGGGGTGTGGAGCGATGATGGATTAGGCGTCTATGAAGTGCTGGATGAGAAGGACCCAATTGATGAAGACAACGATGTAGAGGACACTGCCGACTTATATACCAAGGGACTAAGAAGATTCGACCAGCCGTCGACGGCAGTGGATGAACCTACCAAGGAAATTAACTTGGGAACAGAAGAAGATCCAAGGCCCATCAATATTTCAGCTAATCTCCCTCCACAGGTAGAAGAGGATCTAATAAAGGTACTGAGGGAGTATAGCGATTCTTTCGCCTGGTCTTATGAGGACATGCCAGGTCTTGACCCCTCCTTGGTGGAACACCGACTCGTGCTTAAACCAGGGGCAACACCTGTTAAGCAAAGGTCGAGAAGATTTCACCCCCACATGGCCTTGCGGATTAAGGAAGAGGTCGACAAGCTTTACAAGGCCAAGTTCGTCAGAGTAGTTTTATATCCTCAGTGGGTGGCAAACATAGTCCCTGTTCTCAAAAAGGATGGCAAAGTGCGCATATGTATTGATTTCAGGGATCTAAACAAAGCATGTCCCAAAGATGATTTCCCGCTACCTCATATAGACGTCCTTGTTGATAACACTGCCGGGTACGAAGCTCTATCATTTATGGATGGGTACTCGGGCTATAATCAGATCCGTCTCGCTCCTGAAGATCAAGAGAAAACTTCCTTCACCACGCCCTGGGGCACATACTGCTATGTAGTTATGCCTTTTGGATTAAAGAACGCAGGCGCCACCTATCAAAGGGCGATGATGGCTATCTTCCACGACATGATGCACGTCTATATGGAAGCTTATGTGGATGACATCTTGGTGAAGTCAAGATCGAAAGAAGAGCACCCCTCTATTTTGGCTAAGGTGCTGCAGAGAGCCAGGGAGTACAAGCTAAAGATGAATCCGAAGAAGTGTGTATTCGGAGTCTCCTCGGGGAAGCTGCTAGGTTTCATAGTGAGCAAACGGGGGATCCAGATTGATCCTAGCAAAGCACAGGCCGTCATGGATATGCCTCCGCCAAAGAACATTACGGAACTTCGAGGACTGATTGGTAGGTTGCAATTCATTAGAAGATTCACATCCCAGCATTCTCAAAGGTGCCGTCCGTTTTATGAATTGCTCAAGGCGGGGGTCAAGTTCGAATGGAATCAAGATTGTCAAAAGGCCTATGAGGACCTCAAGGAATATCTATCCAATCCCCCGGTTTTGCAACCTCCTGTCCCTGGGAAACCCCTGATCCTATACATCTCGGTCATTGAGGACTCCCTAGGGGCGGTTTTAGCACAAGTGGATGACGAAGGAAAAGAGCGGGCTGCGTACTATCTTTCTCGGCTATTTAATCCAGCCGAATCTAAGTACACCGCTATGGAGAAGACTTGTGCCGCCTTAGTATGGGTAGTTCAGAAGCTTAAACATTACTTTCTCGCTCACCCGGTTAGGCTGATCTCTAGAATGGACCCGATCCGTTATCTCTTAGAAAAGCCCGTTCTTTCTAGTAGGTTAGCTCGTTGGCAGAGCTTCTTATCTCAATTCGATATCACCTTTGTCGTTCAGAAGGCAGTCAAAGGATATGCCATTGCTGAGCATCTTGCACATCTCCCTATTCCTCACACCGACTCTATTCAGGACGATTTCCCTGATGAGCATCTCTCTGTCCTTTCTCAGCATCCCTTCTGGTCTCTGCACTTTGACGGTGCGCTTAACTCACAGGGCCAAGGGATCGGTGCTGTCCTGCTTACTCCTGAGGGAGTGACCATCCCCTTTGCTTACCAACTTCGATTTCCTGCTACCAACAACATCGCTGAGTATGAGGCTCTCCTGGCCGGCTTGAAGCACGCCTATCTCTTAGGCGCGCGTTATTTAAACATCATAGGAGACTCTCAGCTCGTCTTACGGCAAGTTCTGGCCACTTACCGTACCCGTGATCCCAAACTCAAGCCCTATCAAGATCTGGTCACGCTCATCGCTAAGCGGTTCCGCAAGCTAATCTATATCCATACTCCCCGTTCACTGAACATTCTGGCAGATGCATTAGCATCTCTGGCCTCCTCCTTATCCTTCCCTCTCAGTCGTAGTACTGAGACTGTCGTCGTCCAGAGGATGGACGTACCCTCTATCCAGGACCCTTGGTTCACCAACCTTGGGAGGTCTGCAGAAGTGAGAGCTGAGAAGGAAGATCTCAAGGAGGTATCATTGGCAGAACTAGAGGAAATTTTGGATGAGGAAGAATTGCCTTGGTACCATGAAATCGAGTTATTTTGCAAAGAAGGGACATTCCCAGAAGGGGCAAGAGCTGAGCAGCGCAAAGCGATAAGAAGAGCCGCCGCAAAATACACTATCATTGCAGGAGAACTGTACAGGCGCGCTACTAACGGAATGCTCATGAGATGCCTAGATGACATGGAAGCTTGGAAAGTAGCAGAAGCAGCACATTCTAGCGAGTGTGGAGGCCATGTCAATGGCCAGGCTCTAGCGAAGAAGATCCTTAGGCAGGGTTACTATTGGCCCACTCTAGAGGAAGACTGCTCCCTCTATGTCCGGAGGTGTCTTAAATGCCAACTCCACGCTGATAAAATTCACTCTCCAGCTTCATCTCTTCATCCTATGATCGCTCCTTGGCCATTCTCTATGTGGGCTTTCGACGTCGTCGGCCCACTCGGTGATCCTAATTCTCAGATCAAGCAGAAATCCTTCATTCTCACAGCCACTGAGTACTTCACCAAATGGGCCGAAGCCGAAGCATACGCAGAGATCAAAGCTACAACAGTGTGCCGCTTCATCATGAAGAATATCATCTCGCGATTCGGAGTACCAAGCAGCATCATCACCGACAACGGACCCCAGTTCGTCTCCCAGGAGCTTAAAGACCTCTGTAAGAAGTTCAGAATTACATTACATCATTCATCACCATATTACCCTCAAGGCAATGGTCAAGCCGAAGCCACTAATAAAACTCTTCTTAAAATCATTAAGAAAACGTGTGAAGCGCATAAGTTTTCTGATTGGCCTGAAAGATTGGTGGAAGCTCTGTGGGCTTACCGCACCTCCGTCCGTACTCCTACGGGACAAACTCCCTACTCTCTAACCTACGGGATGGAGGCGGTGCTCCCATATGAGATCTTAATCCCTTCACTCAGAGTACAGCTCGATAAGGAACTTAATCTCGATGAACGTCGAGAGGCGTTGCTCGTCCAACTGGAACTCCTAGATGAGAAGAGGATGAATGCGGCCGATCACGTATCTGTTTATCAAAAGAGAGTTTCGCGTTATTTTCAAAAGAAGGTAATTGAACGAAAATTTTGCAAGGGTGAAATGGTTTTGAAACGCAAATTCATTCGGTCTGCAGGTCCTAGGTCTAAATTGCAACCTAACTGGGAAGGACCGTTTGTAATAAAAGAAGCTTATTCAGGGAATGCCTATCGTCTAATCAACGCGGAAGGTGAGGAGCTCTCTCACCCGTGGAATGGGTTGTATCTTAAGCGTTTCTTTCCTTAAACAAATCTAAACGATGTGCTTTCCTGGCAATAAGAAATGCCTCCTATCTTCAAAAGAGAGTCTCGAGTAAGGCAAACACACACTACACGACGCCCCTGGTCGGGTTCTTTGCTTAAAAAAAGACACTGTTTTTCCTCGGCCATGCTTCGGGGGAAAGTCAAAGTCTCTGTACGTTTCATTCTTCGGCTGAATCCAGAGGCAAGGAGTGAATAAGAAGGAGACAACCGATCCAAACTCCCTAACGAGAGGAGGTCTCAAATAGGGGCAAGTCCGTTATGACCTGACTCCACAAGAAAGTAAAGAAAAGAAGAGAAAAAGGAGTGTTCTTTACCACAAAATCAAAAGCATCATCTCCAGGTTTGTAAATGAATTCTCAAAAGCTCCAAAAGAAAAGGATTAGGCATGACAAGAGTGGCAGTACAGTTCCCCGCGGGACGTTATGAGCCCGGTCGCATGCATGCCTAAGTGGACAAGGGTTCGATGGCGGACATAAAAGCCCCGGCGCAACAGACCGAATCTCTATTAAAGTTGTACGGTGAGGGAATCAAGTTCTAAAAACTTCTATGACTGGCCTAAGCTTACCCCCATATTCTTTTTTTCCTTTTAGGACTGAAACAAGTACCCTGGGTACAGCTTTGGTAAAAACACCGTCACAATGACCAGATCTCGGCCGGGGGTTGTCACGCTATATACACGCCGATCTCGGGACTCAAGCTAAAAGTATGGGAGGTCTCGTATTGCTAGAGAGGCACTGATGTTTTCAAAATCCAAAAACAATCAAATATGTTTTCAAAATCCAAAAACAATCAAATATGTTTCAAAATCCAAAAAATAATCAAATACGTTTCAAAATCCAAAAAACAATCAAATATATTTCGAAAACCAAAAAAATCAAATATTTCAAACATCCAAACAAATCAAATATTTTTCAAAAAGAAAAAAATCAAAAAAATCAAAAGCATTCAACATTTCCATCATTCGCATAACATGCATCGCATTTTTATTTACGTTTTCGCCTATTTTAATAAGGCTCCACCCCTTGACCAAATATCAAGAAACGGTCATTATCTAACCTGCCTCGAGGCAAGGGGTTGAGTCTAAGGACGGATCTAACATGTTTCATGTCTAAGTGTGTGCAGAGTACAGGGGCAAGCCCAAAGGTAAAAGCTCACAACTATGCAGGTTCAGGAGTGTAACGCGCCAGCATCAGACCGTTACATTCATGTAACGGGTCCCCCTCGGACCGTCACTTCCTTCAGGCACGGGCTTTCTTCCTTTCGTTAAACCATCATCATGACGGTCTGAGAACATACCGTTACTTTCAAATAACGGCCCAAGATCCATCCGTCGCATCCTTCAGAGAATGAGTTCTTACTACTTCCATTCTGACGGCCTACTCCGGACCGTCGTATGATAATAACGGCCCAGATGGTATCCGTTACTCCCCCCAGAAACTCTGTTTATTCATATCGATCTACTCTTCCAAAGCACACAACTCAAGTCCTTTCAATTAAGGCAATCTCATCTCATTCAAGCAAGCTTAATAAAATATAATTCCTGATAAACCAAGTTCTGAGTGGCAATCGCATAACATCTTTCATAAGCAAAAGAAAATTAAGGTACATTCAACTTCTCATCTGCAAGAGGGCGGATTCTTCTCAACTCTTTCAAGTAATCTCGACGTATTTCGTCGTTCTCTTCAACTTCTGCTTGCCACGGACGCACCTTGCTGATCTCCCACATGGTTAGTGCGTTCCGGATCGCTCTTTCATCTTCCTCGGTCCCCATCTTCCTAGGTAAAAGGGGAGGGTAGTGTGATAGTGCAGAAACGCTGATTCGAGGTAATCCGATCTGAAGATGGCATCGGTGCGGGTTGTAGATCGCCATGGTAGTGTTCCCTACTAGCTGGAGGTCGAGGCCTTGGCGCCGCTGTATTTTAAGAAGGGCACTTCGGAGGACTCTTGGTCGCATGATGAACTTGTCCATTGGTAAAGTGTTGAAGAAGAGGCGCCATTCATCCCGAGTTTTCTTATCCGCTGTCTTGCATTCAACCTGAGGAGAATATCCAAAAGCCCCTCCAATGAAGAAGAGAGGATGGCTCCCGAAGATCCGGCTCGCCGAAGTTATATCTTCCTTAGGAAGGAATTTGATTCTCACTCCTATCCAACACTCAAGGAGTATCATGGAACCGAACAAAGGCCCTCCAAGGCAAGCCGAGCTTAGTCCTTCATAGAGGTATGAGAGGACCGCTTGAGAAATAGACATACCCCGCCACAGTCCACTAATAATGCTAAGATTTTGGATATCTAAGAGGTGGTCGGTCGTGGAGAAAAGGAAGACCCCGCACAAGCAAACCGCCACCGCCTTGGCTATTGCTTCGTGTCTCTCCCACTTATTTTTACAGTGAGACACTATCCATTGTGCTATAGGGATCAAGTGAATGTGGCGCGGGCTGATCATGGTCCGCACGTCCTTTGGGTTATGAATGAAGTCGCTTAAGATCAAGGACGGATCAATAGGTTCTATTGTATAGCAAACCCGATCCTCATCCCCCACCTTAGTCTTAGGAAGGGCTAGGTAGGTCTCTACCTCCTCCAATAGGACGGTTGCTTCAAATGAGGGGAAGATAAAGGTATGAGTTTGTGGATGCCATAGTTCCACTAGGGCTGAAAGGCATGGCCAATCCAAAGACAATTTCTGGAAGTTTTTGCCTAGAACCAAGAGGGGTTGGAGGTGCCATGCTTTGAGGATTGATACCACCTCTAAAGGGAGTGCCTTTACCATGGGAGCCACCCACTTCAGGTTGGAATAACACCTTGGGCCAGGAAGAGGCTTGAAGAAGAAAAGAAGAAGGAAAGTTACGAAGAAAATTAAAGTGCAGCAAAAAAAATCTGAACTTTAGATGAAGTCATGCAAGCTTACCACCCTTTGGACATTAGAGCTTAGATGCTTGGGGATCGAGGACAGCCGTTGAAGCTCCCCATGTTCCCTCCTTGCAGCCTTAGGGCCGGTGTAGATCTTCTCTGCCATAGCCGCCATCTCGAAGCATCTCTTCATCTTGATTTCTGCTTGATTAGGGAGAATTCTTCAACCCTAGAACGGAGTTTTTTGTGCAAGCTGCGATTTTGGGTAAGTTTCCCAAGTTGCTGGGGCTTTTTATTAACTTTGGAAGGATAAGATTGGAGTTGGGAGGCTTTATCTGAAATTTGGATAAGTTCTAGCAAGAGATTAAGTGGCTGAACCTCGGACTCTAAGCTCTCACGGCCGAATCCGTTTTGGAAACGACCCAGACTCTGACGGTCTGTCGTAGGGCCGTTACTTCACTCTGGCGCGCCTACCCTGGGCCGTCACTTTTTCTGAGGGTTGGGTTTTCCTTAAAACATGTTCTGTGGCTGTTTACGGTCCGGTCTCAGACCGTCGCCTTTCAACGGACGAACCCTAATCCGTTATATCCTTCAAATCGCTCAAGTCTCTCTCTTCTGGGCTGAACGCCATGTAACGGTCAGGTTAGGACCGTCGTTTCGTTATGACGCGTCTCCTTCAGGCCGTCGCATTTTCTGCGAGTAGTTCTAAAACCATGTTCTGCCATGAATAACGGTCCGGTCTAGGGCCGTTGTTTTCTTTTAACGCTCCTACCATGGGCCGCTATTTCTTCTGCAGCCCGGCTATCAGAATAAGATGTTTCATGAATGACGGCCTAAGGTAGGCGCGTCATTTGATTATGACGGTCCAAGACCAGACCGTCATTTCCTCTGCTACTAAATTCAGGCAGTTAGTCTATTCTTTGCCTAGACCTGGCGGTCTTTCACATCTGTACACCACACCTTCTCCACACAAGCATTCATTCACACATACACATCCATCATGCGTACTTTCAATCACTCATTCATTCATACATCCACATAAAAAGTCAACAAAAATTTCATTTTCATAAAAGGGCATGTACAAGTGGTAAGAAAAGCATAAAAGTACATCATTCGGCCGGCTTATCAGTCGGGCCGCCCTCATCCTCTCCACCCTCGGGTTTCCTGGGTGGCGGTGCTATGGAAGCACTCTCCTCCTGCTGTCCTCTCTCTGCCCTCTCATTTCTCTGTTGGCCGGCGGAACTAACTAAGAAATCCCCAACCGAGCCACTAGGGGCAGCACTCCTATGAGCCCCGCTCCGGGAAGAACTCCGCTCTGGTGCCCGGCCTAGCATCCGGACCGTCTGCTCCATGGTCTGCAGCCTAATCTTCAGTGTGAAGATCTGGCGTCGCGTCTCCCGTGCCTCGGTCCGGTAGCGATCAAGATCCGCAGTCCCAAGGCGAAGGTCCTTCACCTCGGCCTGCGCTCGTGCTAAATCTGCTCGAAGTCGCTCCATCTCCACATCGTCCACATGACGAGGGGTCTCCGCTCTCAGTCGGGCTATCTCTGCCCGCACGAGCTCCGTCTCTGCTCGAGCTCGATCAGTCTCGGCCCGGCTCCTCTCTACCTCTGCCCTCGCCTGGGTGGCCTCCGCCACTGCCGCTGCCAGCTCTATCGCCTGTAGATTGCATTTGCATTGCATATAGGTTAGTCATATAAATTTAATTAGCATAAGCATAATCATAAAGCATGTAAGTATCTTACCCGCTCCGCGAGGGTGGCCTCCGCCTCCTCGGCCCGGGCAATTGCCCGAGCAAAGTCAGCATCTCGCCCAGCCCTGTCTCCCGCAGGCTGCGAGGACGACGATGGGGCATCCGGTCCTGCTCGCTGAGCTCCCTCTGCTCGCTGCATTGTCATAGCCGAAGCATTAGCATCATGCATAATCATAGTCATATCATAAGCATTTAGAGTCTCACCAGGAGCTCCAGCGCCGTCCTATACTCATCCCGCTGCAGGATGGTAGAGTGGAGTAATCCCTCTAGCTCCGCTATCCGCCCTTCAGGATCGAGCTGCATATAGAAAGCATAAGCCAGCATGTCACATCCACATTTCATCATATAAAAGAGAGTTTTTAGTTTAGAATTGCATACCGGTCGTCGGGTACCTCGGTATACCCGGTCGCCGTAGTGTCGAGCGAAGGCCTTCAGGTAGGCCTCGTCGCTCTCTGCCCGCTCCTTCACGGCCCTGCCTCGCTGCCTCCAGTCGAGGACGTACTTTGCCTTCCGGGCGCGCCAATCCACGCTCCCGCTAATGCCCCTCGCCGACTTTCCTGGGCGATCATCGTTGCGGTGTGGAAAGGTCACCTCGGGCTGGTGTAGTCCCCGAGTCCGCAGGATCAGCCTATAGTGAAGAGGCTCGATGATATGGATGCAATGCAACCATATGTCTCGCCCCCGGTACGATAAGGACGCCTCCACCCACGGCTGTCCTGTGTAGCCCTCGCTGCGGTAAGGGGTCCACCTCACCTGCAGGCATTTAGATCCATTAGCATTCGCATAACATGAGCGCATATAGGCATATAAAGCATTTAAATCATTTAAATTCTGGGCTCACCGATGTGTGTGGGTAGGAGTCCAGGTCCTCTTTGGATCGTCCGGGTCAATCTAAGGATCGACCCCGTATCCCTCGCCACCGACCATCGCCTCGCGATCGGTATCAGGCCAGGATGGAGTAATGCCCCTCTCCCAATGCCCGGGAGGTACATGTAGCTCCAGATCTGCATTTAGAAGTCAAGTCAGTTACATAAATCATCAATCATAGCATACAACATGGCATAGTAGAAAGCATCTAGAATAACATTTACCTGTAGAAAAGGCGAGAAGCCTCCCAGCATGGTCTGCCGATCCGTGGTACTCAGGGAATCAAACAGGAATGCTAGTACCGCTGCTCCCCATGCATATTTCCTCACTCTGCTCAGATCCTCTATCAGCGGCAGCAGTTTGCAGCTGATGACATCCGCTCTGGTCGCGAACAGGAGCTTCCCGAACAACAGTATCAAGAAGCGCCTCATCACTCGATCCCCCTCCTCTCCTGCCTCTGCCGCCACACGAGGGCGTACCTGGTCAATCACTCTGCCCAGATGCTCCTCGGGCAGTTCCCCCACGGCAATCGCTGCCCCTCTCAGCCCCAAACTCTCCTGCAGCACCGATCTCGAGAGCTGGGATGAAGACTGGCCCGGCCTGATCAGGTCCAACCCCAGTAGCTGCTGCGCTATCTCCCGATAGTCGCCGTACGTCCATCCTGTCACTACAGCGCCGTGGACTCTCAAACCTGTAATCCTCGCCATGTCTTCTAGCGTGGGGATCATGTGGCCCCACGGGAAGATGAACGCCCTGCTAACTGGGTCCCACCTCTCGTGCAAAGCGTACAGCAACGGCGTATCCATCCGGATCACCTCGATGCTGAGCATCTCGGCGAAACCCATCTCTGCGAGTCTATCTCTCTGGTAATCGGGCAGTGCCTGGTACACCGCCCGAATCTGCAGCCATGAGATCCTCGATCTCCTCTTTCCCTGCATTGCATATTAGAGCACTAATTAGTCCATTTGCATCATATAGACATTGCATAAACATTAAATATCGAAAAGAAAAACAAAAATTTGAAAATTGAAAACCCTAAAAAGAGTTTGGAACCCTGGCAGAAGTAACGGCCCTGGGATAGGGCGTTACTTGTCTCTGACGGCCTTAGCCTGGAGCGTCAGAGAAGTGACGGTCGCTGGCGGGACCGTCACTTAGTCTGCCAGTAGGGAATTTCTCCCCTGCATCCCCATGATTTCTCACTTTGGCCAAATGGCCTACAAGTGTTCCTAGTGGGTTCATAGACCCATTTCTACCCTTATCCCCCACATGCATTCATAAATAAAAACATAAAAATCAAAAATTTAAAAATTGGGGCGGAGGGCCTGCCTCATGGTCGAGGATCTTCCTCTTCTTCTGCTCTCGTTCCTTGGGCTCCTCTGCACCCAAGGAGGCTTCGGTTGGTTCTTCCACGACCGTAGGGACCTCCTCCTCTTCCCTTGGTTCCCTTCCCCTTGGTTCTTCCTCCATGGGCGGCGGGGTGGTCTCTCGTTCGAGCCGGCGGTGGAACCGCCTTATGGCCATCTTCTTTCCTCTCCCTCTCTTCTGAGGTGGTGGCTGTGGTGCCTCGTCGCCGGCCATTGGAGGGTGGAGATGGAGGTCGCCGGTGGGTTTTCTGGTTTGGCGTTTTGGTTGTTTGAGCGTGAAATGAGACCGAACGGCCGTTCGGTTTGTTTTTTTTGAAAACTCAGGATAAGCGACGGTCTATCGTTAGACCGTCACATAACTATGACGCCCCCCTTTAAGGCCGTCGCTTGTGACGGACTGTTTTATTGAAGAATGTGAACCGCCTTGATTATGACGGACTGGGTATGATCCGTTGTTTTCTGTGACGCCCCTACATCAGGCCGTTATATGCTTGCAAGTTCCTTGATGAATTGAAAGGTCTAATTGATGCTTGAATGAATCTTAACGAATCCTATTGGTTTGCCTATTGCTTATGGTTATGCCTAATTCTTATCATAACTATCTTATCGGCTAACCTATTTATGAAAGATTATGAACAGAAGGCACGCTCTGCCGCTCGTTAGGCAGGTAAGTCAGGTATTGTATCTCGTTCCTTTATCCCTTAATGCATTACTATATGTTATCTATAATATATTACCTCGAGAACCGGCTGGTCATTCAGGTGTCCTGGGATCTGATGTTCCCCTTAAACAAAAATGATGATGATCTAAGTTCACATGAATAATCGTTGGATAGGCCGTTAGGTTGGAAAATTTGAGGATGATGGTTCTATCTTGCACGCCGTGGTTGCAGATAGTGTCTTGACTCTGGTTTCCCCAATCTAGCAATATTATTCTCGAGTATCTTGTTATTTTATCTTTCTTTGCATAAACTTTGAAGATTTGTTTTTCTTTAGCCCAGCATGCATCATACGCGTTCTTTGAGTATTCATGAGCTTCATTTGTTTAAGAGGTCTCATTGACGGTGAACAGCTGTGTTCTTGATCCTGGATAAGGAGAATTATTCCACTCTGAATTTGAAGATTTCCTTCGATTTGCTCGCTTGATCTGGTTGACTGAAGATTCCTGTCTGGAGTTTAGTCTCTTTCCTTTCCGTTGCCTCCGGCGGCCAGCCGTGTTTCCTTTCCTTAGTTAATTAAATCCTCCAGACTTGCGTCCTTTGGTTAGCTATTTCCTTGTGATCAGTTTTGAAGTTTTTCCAGAAAATTCTTATCGCTTGTTGGTGAAGAACGGGTGTCGTTTACCTTAACGCCCTCTTTTTGATCCACTCCGCTTCATTTCCGCTTCATCTCCATGTTCCATTTCACTTTCGCTTCACTTCCGCTCGTTCCCCTGCAAAGAGGACGTTAAGGAGGGGCATCTGTTGACACCCGTTTTATACCCAATAAGTCGGGTCATCTCCTTATTTATTCAATATGATGCTCCGAGTTGTTCACTCTTCATTGAATTCCTTTTAATCAGTTGCAGCCTGTTTTCTGGGTCTCAATTCCTGGATTAGACCTGGTTCCTGGTGGCACTTCGTTCAAAAGCTTGGCAATCCCTCCATTCTATTTTCTTGAAAATCAATGATAATAACGGTCTGGACTAGGCGCGTCATTTCATAATAACGCATGAAGCCTAGGCCGTTACTCTTTGAAGAGTCCCAAGACTTAGGGCCTCGTTGTCCTTTGATAATAACGGACTACTCTCTAGCCGTTTTTTTCCTTATGACGCCCTATTCCCTGGCCGTTACTTACTTGCAGAGTCCTATTGTTTAGATCTTCTTCCCGTCGATCTTATCCTTTGGATAGGGTTGAAAATGACGGTCATGCCTTGATGCGTTACTTCCAAGTGGCGGTCTATCGTGCAACCGTTACTTCCTTCAGAGAGTCCTGACAGTTCAGGCCTTTTCTCTGCTACTCCGTGGACGAGATAGGGTTTTGGATTGGCGTTATCTCCTTCAATTCTAATCCTCAGGACCTCTCGTTTGTTTCTTTGGACTCTTGTTGATATTATCCTCAAGGATTTGCTAAGGATTATCCTCCTTTCTTGGCTGATTTATCTTCAACTCGACCCATGAGTTTTGAAGGTCTATAAATAGAACCTTTGATTTCATGATCAAGGGGGGAGATTTTTGATTCACGACGAAGTGCTGCCGAACCCAGGAGCCATCTTCATCCAGGAGGAGTTGCTTCCCACGTCCATCCATCTTCCAGTCAAGGGAGTACTTTTGTTTTGATCTTTCAAGTTCATCTTTGCATGCTTGAGTTCTTCCTTGGTCTTTTAAAACAAAGCATTGTCCCTCCTCCTCCTCCACGTTTTTTCACTGTTGTTTTAAGCATACAAACATCCTCCCAACTTTTGAAAACGCCCAGAGGGGTTAAAAAACCAAAACTCCCCGGTAATTCCCTCTCCTTTTGATGTTCTTAAGTTCTTTAAGAATTGATGCTATGCTTGTGAAGAGGGTTGATTGAGGTTGTCTTGTCTTGTCTTTCTATTTCTTTGGCAGGTTTACAGGTTCATTAGCACGAGGCCCAAGTCTTCTAGCCGGCTGGAAGAGTTGGAGTTAAAAGAATTCAAGCTTTACTACTGCAGGTTGTCTGACGGTCTGGTTTAGGAGCGTCACTCTCTTCTGGCGGTCTAGGGTGGACCGTTACTTATAAGCGACGCACGGGTCTCTGGCCGTCACTTTCAAGCTGATCTGCAGGCTTTCTTTGGTTTTCTCTCCCGTGGGCGGGTGCTTCATCCTCCTATTTCCAAGGTATATTCGAGTCTTTGACTTGTGTTTACTTTGGTGGCGATCACATCTTTCCTTAGTGCTGGGCAATAGCTATTTCCTTCATCACATCTTTATTTCCTTGCTTGTTCCACCCCTAGTGGTGTGTTTTTATTTACTCCTTGCTCCACGCCCCGGCGTGTGTTTTTCCTTTTCCTTAGCGTAATTTGATTGAGATAGCATGCCCATGCTAGAGCTAGCTATGATTGCCTAGGTTCATGTTCACATGTTCATAGGTTTGAGCAGATCTTTGATTGCTTGTTTGTCATCTTGCCATATCACTTAGCAGACCTCAAAAGTAAGATCAAAGATAGGCAAACAAACGATCAACAACGAGGACATGCCAGGTCTTGACCCCTCTTTAGTGGAACATCGACTCGTGCTTAAACCAAGGGCAACACCTGTGAAACAAAGGTCAAGAAGATTTCACCCCTACATGGCCTTGAGGATCAAAGAAAAGGTCGACAAACTATACAAAGCTAGATTCATCAGAGTAGTTTTATATCCTCAGTGGGTGGCAAACATAGTCCATGTTCTTAAGAAAGATGGAAAAGTGCGCATATGCATTGACTTCAGGGATCTTAACAAAGCATGTCCCAAAGATGATTTCCCGCTACCCCATATAGACGTCCTAGTGGATAATACAACCGGGTATGAAGCTCTCTCATTCATGGATGGATACTCGGGCTACAATCAGATCCGTCTCGCTCCGGAAGATCAAGAGAAAACTTCCTTCACTACGTCCTGGGGCACATATTGTTATGTGGTTATGCCATTCGGTCTAAAGAACGCAGGTGCCACCTATCAAAGGGCAATGATGGCCATCTTCCATGATATGATGCACATCTCTATGGAAGCTTACGCGGATGACATCCTGGTGAAGTCCAGAACTAAGGAAGAACACCCCTCTATCCTGGCTAAGGTGCTGCAGAGAGCCAGGGAGTACAAGCTCAAGATGAATTCGAAGAAGTGCGTATTCGGAGTCTCCTCAGGGAAGCTGCTAGAGTTCATAGTAAGCAAACGAGGATCCAGATTGA